>CM065378.1:58850000-59007500 GCA_033060915.1 Euryodendron excelsum
ATTGCATAGTGGAGGAAGACTTCAAGGAAATCTTGGGGTGAGGACGTAGACCACGAATTGTGGTTGAATCTCGGTAATTCTTGGTGTGCTTTCTATTGCTCTGTTTTCATTTCACTTTTGATTGCATTGCATTATATATATCTTGATCTCTGTTTCTTTGATTAGATTAATTTTAATTAATCTTAATTGCTATTAATTTTTTAAAAACTCAATTCACCCTCCCTCTTAGGTTGCCTTTTAGGCTAACATTCTGGATTCACTCACTAAGGTCGACTTGTCAATTTGTGAGAGTTGCCTTCAAGAAAAGGCAACTAGAAAACCTCTTGGCAAGGCTCAAATAGTATTTTTTTTTTCCATTACAGCTTATTCACTTAGATATTTGTGGTCCCATGAATGTGAGGGAAAGACATAGTACACCTTATTTTATCATATTTATAGATTACTACACATGTTTTGGTCATGTCTATCTGCTCTCACATAGGTTAGAAGCATTAGATTGTTTTAGACACCATGTTCTTGAGGTAGAAAATCAGTTAGACAAGAGTATTAAGACTCTAAGGACTGATCGTGGTCGTGAGTATCTATCTGAGCTGTTCCGAGAGCTTTGTGAGAATAAAGGTATACTTAGACAGTTGACTGTTTCAGGTACTTCGTAACAAAATAGTGTAGTGGAGAAACAGAATCTCACTTTATTAGACATGGTTAGGTCAATTATGGTGCAGGCTAATCTACCAATATCTTATTGGGGGGATGCCTTGTTGACTGCCGCCTATATTCTTAATCGTGTGCCTTCAAAATCTGTCTCATTTACCCCTTATGAGCTATGAACGGGTAGGAGGCCTGACCTAAGTCATTTGAGATCTTGGGGGTTCGGCAGTTTATGTACACAATGCTTTTCATAAGTATGGGATGTTAAGCTCTAGAGGGAAGAAATGTATCTTTATATACTATTCTGAGTACTCAAAGGGATATATATTCATTGGAGAGCAACCAAATGGGAGTGTGACTGAGACAGAGTCACAGGATACTGATTTTCTGGAGGATGTTTTCCCTAGGAAGGGGAAGGTATCTAGAGACGTGGATCTCTATAAGATGGAAGATATTCAGGATAGCTAACCAGGTGGACTAGTTGAGACTGAGGGAGAGATTCCTCAACCTCCTAGGGACAGTGGGAGCGATGCACTGACTGATATGTTAGTTGATGAGTATACTTAGGACACTCCATTGCGTTAAAGCACACGTGGGACCATCCCTCGTCGTCATTATGAGATTAAGAGGGAAGCTTTCATGATAGTTTCACATGATGATGCTGAGCCTAGGATAGTTAAAGAGGCTCTCTCATCACCTGTTAGAGAAAAATGGATTGCTGCTATGGACAAGAAGATGGATTCTAGTTAATCAGGTCTGGGACTTGGTTAAACTCCTGCCTGAATGTAAGGCCATTGGGAACAAGTGGATTCTCAAAGTCATACGTAAGGCGGATGGTTCTATTGAGAGGTACAGGCATGTTTGGTCGCAAAGGGATACACTCAGCGAGAGGGTATTGACTACGAGGAGACTTTCTCCCTGGTAGTTAGATTTGCTTCCATTCGCCTTATGTTAACCATTATAACTCATTTGGATTTGGAGTTGTACCAGATGGACTTTAAGACTGCATTCCTCAACGGTGAGCTGGATGAGGAAATCTACATGAATAAGCCTAAGAGCTATATAGTTACTGGCTAGGAGAGCAAAGTATGCAAGCTCCATAGATCTATCTATAGCCTGAAGCAATCATCCACGCAGTGGTACTTAAGATTTCATCGAGCCATTACTTCTAATGGGTTCACAATGATCGAGGAGAACCATTGTGTGTACGTTAAATAGTCCAATTGCAGTTTTATTATGTTGCCACTTTATGTGGATGATATCTTACTGACTAGTAAGGACATGGAGTTGGTTGTTTCCACTAGAGGTTGGTTATCATCCATTTTTTAGATGAAAGACATAGGTAAGGCGAGTTTTGTATTGGGAGTAAAGATCCTAAGAGATCGCTCCAAGAGACTTTTTGGTTTATCTAAAGAGACTTACATAAAGAAGGTCCTTAAGCGATTCAGAATGCAAGACTACAAACCCATTGATACTCCTGTTACAAAAGGTGAGAGCCTAAGTCTTGATATAGAACCTAAGACTCCAGAAGAGAAAGAACAGATGTCCTGAGTACCATATTCTAGTGCCGCAGGGAGCTTGATTTCCGCTATGATGTGTACTCACCTTAATATTAGTTATATTGTTGGTTAGTGAGTCGTTACCAATCGAACCCAAGACCTGCTCATTGGAAAGCAGTCAAGAGAATACTTAGGTATCTAAAAGTGACTATAGATTCTGTACTATGTTATCAGCATTTGGATATGCATTTAGTCGGCTACAGTGATACTGATTGGGGTGGAGACTTTGATGAGTGGAAGTCCACATCGAGATATGCCTTCTTGTTTAATGATGGGGCCATTTCATAGAGTAGCAAAAAGCAGCCTTGCATTGCCTTATCCACTATGGAGGTAGAGTTTGTGGCGTGCTCGTTTACCGTCCAGGAGGCTATTTGGTTGAAAAGGTTACTTGGACATTTGCATGTCGTCACATTTCTTATTGAGACTATGACTATTCATTGTGATAGCATGACAGCACAGGCATATGCTAAGGATCCTAAGTACCACGGTAGGACGAAGCATATTGATATGAGATATCATTTTATTACAGACATGGTGGCATAAAGAGAGGTGATCCTGACTCACATTCCTATGAGTCACATGTTAGCAAACCTTATGACAAAGCCCATTGGTAGAGAGGCTTTTTTCACTCATGTTAGGGCACTTGGACTACGTAGGTGGTGATGATGTATAGTTGGTTATCAGTTGATCATTTTGTACCTTTTGGATATTTGAATATTTTATGTTATGATGCATAATTCAGTTTAGTAACTATTGTATAGTTCTATTTATTACATAACACACATATGAGATTGAGAGTATGTTAGCAAGTTGATAGGCTCTCTCATACGAGCTATCACTTTTAACGCTTTTAAGAGCAAGCAAAGTTGAGACGCTATAGGCTATTGCATCGCCCTATTTTTAGATAGGATGAGATCTGATTGTTGAAGTTCGATGGTGGTTATTTTTCGGTGTCCACCATAACCTATATAAAAGCCAGATGTGAGTTTTACATTTTTCACCTTCTAAGAGAGCGACCAAATGAGAAACACAAGTTAGGCGCTTGTTAAGCCATTAGACTAAGATCTATACAGTGTTAATAGTCTGACATAGGTTCCTCAAGGGAACTATCTATTGTAACATGTATTCATACTACATGTGCTAAGCGACCAATTTTAAGGAGGTGAATGAGTCTCCAGTCTCTTTACCGTGTGAGCCCTTACCGATCAATAGTGATCATATGTTACTGTACCCTCATTATGACTTTTGACTATTCCATGAGGTGAAAGGGTTAATGTAGCTACTTTGGCATGAAACCTTATGTTCATGATTGATTCGACCTTCCGGACATCATTAAAAAAGTGGTTAGTCCTGATCCGAGTGGCATAAGGGCGAAGAAAGGATTATCATATACATCAAGCATATATTCATAGTGCGCAACTTACATTCGCTTTTCAGTATTGTGATGTAAGTATGAGTATAGTGCTGACCTTGAGGGGTTAGATATGTTTCTAGAGGGGATGAAGCTATATTCATAGTGCGCAACTTACATTCGCTTTTCAGTATTGTGATGTAAGTATGAGTATAGTGCTGACCCTGAGGGGTTAGATATGTTTCTAGAGGGGATGAAGCTATCTACACTGATGTTTTTGGATGTCTTTATGCTGAGACACTTGAGACTTGAGCCACTTACTTCTCATTTTCATATGTGGTTGATGTCTTTATGCTGGTTTTTATAAAATTTGGTGTAGAGCTCCCAAAACGTAAGTGTACTTAGTGATCGCACGACTCAATTGTTGTATAATCTTACATGGTGGTGTATGGCTGGTTGAGAGATTGTTGTTGTTCTGATGCATACCCATGTGCGAGTGGGAGATGTTGATATGACAAGTTGGGTTCAGTTCAAGTTCGGGCCGGTTCAAGCGCTCACGGGCATGCCTTAACCCATTGACCCACCCCCCACTTGTGTTAGGTGGTTTAAGCATGCTCCCACTTACCTTGGTGGTTGGGGTTGTTGTTCAAACATACTCCCACTTATCTTGGTGGTTGGAACATGTGGCAACCACCAAGAACTAGGAATGATAGTTTCATTTTTCACTTATAAATGTTCAAGAGATCAAGAGAATAAGTAAGATTTTAGTGGCCGCATTTTTGTATATGCAAGAATGTGTGAGCAATTCTTTCAGTGTCTCTCCCAAAACACACAATTAAGACAGGCTTTTGAATTGTGATTAGTGTAGATGCTTTTGGCTTTCTAGAAAGGTTTGATTGTATTCCACCGCGGATAGATTTACAAAAGAATACATGTACACGTGAAGAATTTTTTAGATTAAGATCGGTTCTTTCGGGCTTACTTTTGGACACGCTTCAAGAGGTAAACCTAATTACCGATTCCACTTTACTTGTAAACAAATTCTACACATTGAAAACTACTCATCCGAAAATTGAATTGCAGAACTTTTTTCTATTTTCTCTAATTTTCTGATCAAATTTGAATTTTCCAAGAAAATCTGCTTCAATTTTTCTTTTCCAGTCTCGTGAGAACAAATACTTGTTCTTAATTTCATGTTCGTAGCCATATTCGTTATCCAAGAATTAGGTTTCAATTCTCATTGTTTTCAATTTTGGTTCAAAATTTTCATATATTCGAATGCGCCAGTGCTTATAGATACCTATTATATATATATATATGTCCTTGAAGCTAAATCTCTCTCAGTTTCAGGGACTTTGATTTCCCGTGTTGGACTATGTAGATAACGGATATTCATCACGCAGAGAAGCTGTGGAACTCTGATTTTTAGGTATGTCATCAATTTAGCTGTGGATGTACATTAATGATATACACATACGTATACAGTTTGATTAATTCTATCATCTACAAATCATAGTTGATGAATTTAAATATGCTATTTTTCTTTATTTAAGGATCTCAATTTCATTTCTAAAACAAATAAGAGTCTGTAGCTTTCTCTTTTTGTGCAGACACATATGTACGTGTGTCTTGCATTTTTTCCTGATATGTTGTGCCTTACCGTTTAGTAACTGTTTTTTGTTTCTATTTTTTATTTTTTTTAAAACAAAAATTATAAAAAAAACTAAAATGGGTGTGTTTTTTTATTTTCAAAACATTAGTTTGGTATTGTTAACAGAACGACAACTTACAAATATCATCACCAAACCATAAAAAACAAAAGATAAAAACACAAATCTATGACGCACAACAAAAAACAAAAACTGACAGCACTTCTAAACGGACCCGATTTTTCTTTCCAATATTAAGAGAAATTAGTTTAAGGCAACCACTACTCACAATGATGAAAAATGATATATATATATATATATACATGTATATACTAGGGTTGATTCGTGCGATGCACAGAATTTACATTTGTGTTGCATAAATTGTACAAAATAACTTGATGAAAATAGAGACTAAACTTGAATAAATAAATTTCTAAAACAACTAACCTTGGTTGCACTGCTGATAAAACTCTTCTTCAATTTTATCTTCTTCGAGTACATCTGCAATACCCAATAAAATAAAATTGCACTCGAATGAAGAAAATAAATAAATTTAATAGCTAAATGTACAAACTCAAATACAAAACAAGCAAAGAATGAAATGACACAAAAATAAAAACCCATGTTAGGGCTTTAGTTATTCGAGCTCTTCAACTTCTGAAATTCCTTAAGACTTCTTCCACCATTCGAGGATTGTATGGTTGATCTATGTCCATCACTTCAACGCTTTCGAATGCTTGAATTCTATAGATAGAGAGAGAACCAAAAATAGTTTGTCACTTGGGATATATATCTTTTAAATTTTTGAAATTTTTTACAATGGGAAAGAGAAATTTTGAATGGAAATTGAGAAATTTTATTAATCCTCAATAGAGATTTTAGAAATTGTAAGTTATTTATGTTTTTAAAATTTCAGGATTTGGAGCCATTTTAGGAAAAGATTATTATCTCTTTTTGAAACCACGGAACAAATTATATTTTTAAAAAAATTGGAGAAAATAAGATTCGATTAAAATATTTTGTCAATCGATAGTCAAAATATAAGGAAACAAATTTAAATCTTTTTGAGTTATTTGCAGTTACCTTTACTTTTTAAAAGAATACTTAGAAAACGAAAGAAGATAGGAAAAGATTATAGGGAGTTCATCATATATACATTTCCATTAGATATAGGAGTGGGAATTTTTTTTTAAATAATCAAACTAAGAGATTGACAGCTGTTTCATCATCCATGGATGACTTGTGATAATTAATATCAAAATATGTTGTTTCTTATCCATTTAAATCATAATGTTCAGGTATATAACTTAGGCCACTCTACTTTTAAAATCATAAAAGATTTGACTTGTATTACTTAAACAATAACAAATAAAACATCCCCACTGGCACGTACTAAAAAATCCACAAACCCATCCAGGTTTATTCTTCTCACAAGTCCATATATCAATAATTTCATAATTAATTAGAACAGTTTGGGGAGAAGAAATAAAAAAGAGACGTCTAATCCTAAGTGAAGAAAAAAACCTAAATAATTGTTTTTCCTAAATTTTATCATGTATGAGTCTGTCGATTTGTGGTGGAAGTTCTTGGACTATGTTCAACTTTAGATCCTTCAATAGCATATTAGTACTCGGATTCTCATAGAACATGAACTCTCTCTCACCAATCTTCTTTAACAAAACAAATGCTGATATTGTCATCACATGCTTATCATCGTACTCTCTAACTCTATTGTTCAAATATTCTTTTATTCAACAATGTATATCTGAATTCATCCTCTTCAACGTACCTTTACACATGACCACCATCTATGCAAAATGAAAAATGTATTCAAGACATAAAACAATTTGTGCGTGTACGTATATCGATGAATGATGTGATGGTGCATTATTTTGAATTGTGAATATATTATGACTTAAGACTTTATTAACATGTAATCACAAACAATACAACAATACAATAAAGGACATAGAAAGAAACTTACTAAAAGCAAAACTGCCGCCAATCTTGCCGTAGAAGGTAGTCTCGTTTTAGAGAGTGTATATTTATACTTATGCATGTTCTCTTTGAATTCAAAAGGTTAGAAAATAAATTATCCACCTGTTACTATTTGTTTTTAAATAATTCAAAAGGTTGTATGTATATACTAGCAGTAAGGCCGTGCGATGCGCGGAATTTGCTACAATGCACCTACTAAATTGATAATTATCTAAGAATTATCAGTTATTGGAGAGAAGTGTAATTTAGTTATTTATCTTCTCAAAAGTCACAAGTGGATAAAACAAATAATTGTCTAACTATAAATGTCTGGTGATATAGTCTATTTGCATTATTTTTTAATAACAAACAATTGTATTATTTTTTGGCCGTAGACAATAGAATAAAATTTATTCTGGCCATTCATAAATATTATATAAAATAATAATTATTTTCACAAACTTGCTGAAGTGAAGAGGAGCCATAGGTTGGTGATTAAATTAGATCTTGCCCAATTGGTCACTATACTTTTTTATATAAGAAATAAATATCAATGAACTAATATTTTTCCTCTTGTAATTTGAAACCATCATTAATGCAATGAAATTAGAATCAAAATGTTCAAGTAAGGAAGCACAAACTCACGTGCTTCATCTACTTTGTGGTATAACACATTCCGATCATTTCAAGAAATGTCATTCTAATTTATAAGGTCAAGTGAAAATACGTACATATTAATTTATATTAAACTAAAGAAGATCAAATCTAAATTGAGTTTCAAAATAACAAAAGAGGTGCTTAAGAATTCACAGCTCCTTAAATCAGCTACCCTATAATATCAAAGTAAAATGAATAAAAGATTAAAAACATACACGATAAATGAAACAAATGATAAACAAAATTTGTCTTCCCAAGTAAGAAGACAAAATTCCAATTGGTCTCTAAAATCTCCAAGCTTCATATACATCATCCTCTCATGCACAACCACCTCAAACCTAATTAACAATAATTAGCGAACCTCTCTTCATCAGGGATCAAATACTCTTTCTCACACTTGAATTGTAATTATGATGATAAAATTAAAAGTTGTGTTAGCTTTTATAAGTAGAATTGCTAAGCTCAATAGAGAAGAACTAAAATTTGAATAAAAGTTCATGACTGAGTTTCTAACTCAAATTCGAATGGATATATCTGAATCCATTGGGTTTGATAAGTACAAACGAAAAGCAATGAAAAGTTGAATGTAATATTCCGATATGTTTGATTGGTAGAGTTTTGTTTTGATAAGTAACTTTTTTATTTTTTTCCGCATTATTGGTACTTGTTACTTGTAGATAAGATATTTGAAATTAGTATAATGTCAGTTATCTTATATTTCAATAGATCAATCAGTTAAATTTCAAATATATATTGTAATGATAAATATTTTAAATTTCAATTGAATTTTGGATAAGATATTTGAAATTAGTATAGTGTCAGTAATCTTAAATTTAGATCAATCAGTTAAATTTCAAATGTATATTGTAGTGATAAAAATTTTAAATTTCAATTGAATTATGGTAGTGTAGGTAAGTATAATGATAAAGTCTAAGTGAAGAACAACTTTTGATATTACAATGTTTGAAGAACAACTTTTGATATTACAATGTTAAGATATTTTAAATTAGTATACTTGTTAATTATTTTAAAATTGACCAATCAGATACAATATAGGATGTGACATGTTATTAATTGAAATTTAAAAATCTAGAAATTTGAGAAAAATGTATTGAAAGTTATTTATGTAGTGGGTTCATTAAAATGAATCCGTACTGAAGCTTACATACAGGATCTTAAGCATATTGTGACATACACTAAAAAAATTATAATAGACAAAATGAAAGCTATTTATCTTCTACGTTAATTATTGTTTTACAAGTTTATTAACCTTCTTTAATGTCATCTTTATTAGGTTTGGGTAAATCTAAGCCACAAAAAAAATCACAAATATACAAGAATATTAAAAAGTTAAATTGCTTTGAAAATAGCATTATTTATTGTAATTTGATGAGATTATTAAATTTAGTCACCATGTTGATTATAAAAAATCAATGATATAATTAGTTTACTATATTTTATCTTTATTGACTTTTACAGTTTCCATATTGAAAGAGTGAGAATTCAAAAAATTGCTATATTAATTAGAAAACCAATGGTTTTATGACATTTTTATTTTTATATTTTTTAAATTCAAAAAATTGAGAAAAATATATTAAGACTTTGAAGCTTAAAGACCTCCTAACGTTTTGCTGTAATACTATACTAGCATTAAACCCATGCTATATAAGGTGATGCAAAAAATATATACATACTAAATTTAAAAGTTTTATAAAAAGATAAGTGATGGTTGTAGAGGTTTGGATCTTACACTAATTAGATAATTTATACTAAATTACAATCATCAACATAGTCTTGAAATAAATTATAACAGTTTATTGTGAAAAAATCTCTGATTTGTAGTAAGAAACTAACATTTTAATATGAACATTTGCTAGGAGGCTATATTAATAAAATATGTGAGTCACATATTTAGGTGATTTATCTATTAAGAACATTTAATAATGTACACACATGCATATATAGCTACTCAAAACTAAAATTTTGCTTAAAAGAAATTCGTATTTATAAGTGAGAAATACTTGATCTATCACTAAATACTTAATGTACTTAGTGAAATTTGATTTTTAAATTTATCTGAATGAAAAAACTTATCCTTCAATTATGAACTTAAAATTTTTAACACTTAAAATTATTAGCATTAATAATACCATATGTGAGTGTAGTTATATCAAATATTTCTTTCAGTTTAATGATCATCTATTAAATATAGTTAATTAAAATTTTAGCAAGCATCAATTAAAAAAAATATGACTCTATATAGTCAGTTAACATAATTTTCATAGTCATTATACTTGCATAAATTATGAATGTTAGCATAAATTGTATTTGAAAATATTGATAAAGCCAAAATCAATGAATTTTTGATTGTAACATCAATTATGCTACAAAATAATTATATCATTGTTCATTCAAGTTGACAAAATAACATAAAATCATATTAGATCTTAAGACTAAAAAATGTTTTTTTTTGAAGGATTATCATTTCTTTATGTAAAATAATATCTTTTACAATTAAAATGTTTACATCCAAGTTAGCTTTAGACAAAATTCTTGAAAAAATATTATGATGTAACCGTATCTAAAAAAATGTTGTTGTATTGATTGATACATAAACGTTACAAAAATTGAAAGAATTAGAATGGAAATAAATTTGTACATTTTATTTGAAAAAAAGTAAGATTAAAGGAACAAATAATTTCATCCCAACTTTATTTATTTTGCATTAGTTCTTCATTTTATTTTAATTAAAAAGAATGATTTTTATTTTTATTTTCTTGTAAATGTTTTTTTAGTGGCGTGTGAATTGAGACAATCAAAAATTAAAAAATGCTAATAATTTTATTACACATGTCATTTTTATTTTATAAATTTATGTATAATTAAAGATTTTTTAGAAGGAGCATATTAAAGAAATTTTGGAAATATTATCACATCCATTAATGGTTAGAACTTATAAAATTATGAAGAAATAAGAAAAATTAGATAGCACCAATAATATTATGATAGATATATTTTTTATATCACAAAGTATTAATAATTTCACAATACATGTCTTTTTCTATTTCAAAAATTTACAATCTAATTTATGATTAATAAAGATTATTTACAAGAAGCATATTTAAATGAAATTTGAAAATGTTATCATACCTATCAATGGGTAGAATATATAATGGGTTATGAAGTTTATAACAAATAAATTAATTAATTAAAATTAATATAAACCAATAATGGTATGACACATGTTTTTTAAAATAGAAACAACCAATAATGTTATGACATATATATCTTGTATATGAAAAATTACTAATAATTTACAACATATATTCTTTCTATGTTAGAAATTTAAAATCTAACAAAAATTCTTTAGAATGAGCATAATTAAAAGAAATTTAAAAATGTTGGCATAACTATAAATAGATAGCATTTATGAAATTTAAAATAAATTAATTAATTAAAGAGAATCAATAATAGGATAACACATGTATTTTATGTTTTTAAAAATTCAAAAAATTGAGAAAAAAGAATTGAAATTTTCAAGGTCAAAGACCTCATAATGTTTTGCTATAATATCTATACTAGATATTATAGCAAAACGTTAGGAGGTCTTTGAGCTTCAAAATTTTGATCTATTTTTTTCAATTTTTTAAATTTAAAAAATATAAAAATACAAATGTCATAAAACTATTGGTTCTTTAATTAATACAGTAAGTTTTTTGATTTGTCACTCTTTCAATATGAAAACTGTAAAAGTCAATAAAGATAAAAATATATTAAACTAATTATATCATTGATTCTTTATAATCAACATGGTAACTAAATCTAATAATCTCATCAAATTCCAATACTTTATATATAGTAATCTACTTGGTAAATTTTAAATACAGATTAATTTTGTTGGTCAAATATCATCTTAGTTTTTAAACTAACCAATTAATTGAAATTTCAAATATCTTTTCACTACGATAGATATATGAAATTTAAAATTACCAACAATTATTTTAATTTAATCAATTCGAACTCTAGCCTTATCTATACTATATATTATAGCAATACATTAGGAGGCCTTTGAGCTTCAAAGTCTTAATCTATTTGCTCAATTTTTTGAATTTAAAAAATATAAAAATACAAATGTCATAAAATCATTAGTTCTTTAATTAATATAGGAATTTTTTTAGAATTCTCACTCCTTCAATATGGAAACTGTAAAAGTCAATAAAGATAAAATATAGTAAACTAATTATATCATTGATCAACATGGTAACTAAATCTAACAATCTCATCAAATTTCAATAAATAATGCTCCTTTCAAAGCAATTTAACTTTTTAATATTCTTGTATATTTGTGATTTTTTTGTGGCTTAGATTTACCCAAACCTAATAAAGATGATATTAAAGAAGGTTAATGAATTTAAAAAAAAAATTAATGCAGAAGATAAATAGCTTTTATTTTGTCTATTATAATTTTTGTAGTGTATATCGCAATATGCTTAAGATCCTATATGTAGACTTTAATATGGATTCATTTTAATGAACCCACTATATATAAATCTTTTAGGTAACGAAAAAGGACATATGTATAAAAATAGGTTAATGATGTTTCATTACAAAGAGCATATAACGAATCTTTAATTCAATTCACTTTGTATGGATTTATTCAATTATATTAAATAATTACTCATAAAAAGGGTGAAAAGAAGAAATAACTAGAAAATCTAACACAAATAAAAGTCTATCAACTTTTTTATTAAATAGTTTTACATACAAATAATATTTAAGTATTACCTAAGTATGAAACTAAAAGATTTACCTATACTTATTTTACTAAATTTACAGAAATTTTAATTTTATATCACTTTAATTTATATTTTCTCAAAAAATAGAGTGCAATAACATTGTTTTGTTAATTGGAATGAATATTTCTTGATAGAGATTATACATATATATATATATATATATATAAGATCTCAAATATGAGATGGACTGGATGAATATATAATAGTGTTCTAGATGTAACTATTTTTTTTTTTTTTATAATTTTTGTTATTTCTTTTTAATCTTGAATATTACTCAATAAACTTAACGTTGAAATTTATAATTAATATATTTACTTCCACTAAATAAAGATATATTAAAGGTGTGACTTATAATAGTTAGTACGTAAATTTTTTTTTTTTTTTACATTTTTTTCTCTTTATGGCCATTATAATAGAAAATATATTATAACATGTTTAATCGTTAAATATCATATTTTAAATATATGATCCTATAAAAAAATTTTTTGTAAAAAAAATTATTTAAAAAACCGACTTATGATTTAATATTTGTAGTCCGTGCATAGTATGGGTTTACTTCTAGTATATAGTATAGATAAGGCTAGAGTTTGAATTGATTAAATTAATATAATTGTTAGTAATTTTAAATTTCATATATCTATCGTAGTGAAAAGATATTTGAAATTTCAATTAAGTGGTTAGTTTAAAAACTAAGATGATCTTCGACCAATAAAATTAATTTGTATTTAAAATTGACCAATCAGATTTCTACATAAAAAGTGTTGGAATTTGATGAGATTGTTAAATTTAGTTACCATATTGATTATAAAGAATTAATGATATAATTAGTTTACTATATTTTCATCTTTATTGACTTTTACAGTTTTCATATTGAAAAAGTGACAATTATTAATTAAAGAACCAATGGTTTTATGACATTTGTATTTTTTAAATTTAAAAAATTGAGAAAAATAAATCAAGACTTTGAAGCTTAAAGACCTCCTAACGTTTTACTATAATATATAGTATAGATAAGGCTAGAGTTCAAATTGATTAAATTAATATAATTGTTAGTAATTTTAAATTTCATATATCTATCATAGTGAAAAGGTATTTGAAATTTCAAATAATTGGTTAGTTCAAAAACTAAGATGATGTTTGACCAATAAAATTAATCTGTATTTAAAATTGACCAATCAGATTACTACATATAAAATGACATGTTATTAATTGAAATTTAAAATATTGAAAAATTGAGAAAAATAGATTAAAAGTTTGGGTCTCAAAGACTTCTCAATGTTTTGCTATTTATAATAGTATAAATTTTTATATATATATATATATATATATATATATATAGAGAGAGAGAGAGAGAGAGAGAGAGAGAGAGAGAGAGAGAGAGAGAAACTAAAACGTTTGTTACTTGGCTTATATATCTTTTAGATTTTTGAAAACTTATTAGAAAGTGAAAGATGAAAATTGAGTGGGAGTGAGATTTGAGAGATCTTAGGAATCCTCATTTTTTTGGAAACATTTTTTAATCTGTTAAGAGAGATTTTAGGAATTCTAAATTGTTTAGGTTTTCAAATTTTTAGGATTTCGTGATGTCCTAGGAATTTTTTTTTTTTAAATTTTCCTTGGAGAGGATGAACCATATTTGTCATGTGCCATCATAGTTTTTTAAAATTTTTAAAAAATTAAAAAATAAATATTGGAGGTCCCAGAGAGTTCAAATACGTTTGCATACATAATAAGATAAATATTATGTTGGGATGGTGCGGCAGAGCAAAAGCATTCCGATATTACGTATGCGATAGGCCCCACGTACGAACACAAAAACATATACATAAATAACATGCACATGCCAAAAAGAAACACACAAATTTACATGGTTGGACTTAATTTTGCTTACATCCACGGCTGAGAGAAAATTTTAATGTACAAATTGTTGAGATTTTTTTTGTTTATTTATGATTTGGTGAGGTTGTGCGTACCTCTACTAATTTTGAAGCTTATGCAATCCTCTCGTCTTATATAAATTAGTAATTATCAGATCAAAAATCTACTTTAAAGAGTTAATAGTATTTAAAAAGTTTTGAACCAAAAATCTTATATGAAGCAGGCTTTTAAATCTCAAATTTTAAAACGCCAATCCTTGGAGGTTAAATGGTTGAGAAAACAATAGGAGATAAAAAACACTCAAAACCCGAGACTAAAGTAACACTCATTTCTCTACTAAAGGTAACTGAGCCTGAAAGCCACAGTTCCAGCTCATTCTCTGGGTCCTGAGACCTGATCACCGTACCTGCTTCTTCTGCTCATTGGTATTTTTGCTGTCACTATATTTCTCTTCTCTTTCTAAAATTAACTAGTAATTTAATTCGTCTAGCATTGCAAACACTTTCGACTGCTTTCGGTACTATTTATCAAGCTTGACAAAAGATGGCGAAGGCATGGAAAAATGGAGAAATGTTAAGGCATAGAACTCAAATTTTTAGTAGAAAGAGAAAAATGTGAAACAAAAGTGAATTAAACTATTATTTAGTTATGTTTACTTTTTTTTTACATTTATTTTTCTTTGCTCTCTTTATAAAAAATTTAAATTTTAAACGAAACGTAAATATATAAGATATGAGCCACGCATGTGAATGGACCCATCTAACAGGCTATTGGGCGGCTTGAAATTTTTAGTCTTTTTTTTGGGATAGGTTTGGAAAATTAAGTTTAAACCCATACTAAACCAGGTCAAGCTTGGGCAGCTACATATTAGATGTAATAAGTGCTAAATGGGCGGGTTTGGACAAATTTAAATGAATTTAAGTTTAAATAGGTTCAACTCAAATTCGCCCAATTAACAGGCGGTTTAAAGATGGATGGGTCACTAACATATTATTGTAAACCCATGAACTCAAATTCGACTCGTTTATATGTTCTTTAAATTTATATACTTTATTATAATTTTTATATTGCTCTTATTTGTTTAAACACTCTTAACAAATTCAACCCAGCGAACAGCAGTTGTAACAAGAAGCAGAAAACCTCTGTTTGGTTTCCCAGAAAGCAGAGGAAAATAAAAGGACAATAGAAACAAATTATCTAAAGTTCTTACACTTGCTTCATTTGTCAAAACAAATATACACATGATAATGATAAACAAATGAATTCAGTGCAACACAATTATGATAGCTTAAGTTTGTAACTTTCTTCTTCTTCTTCTTCTTCTTCTTCTTCTTTTTTTCCTTTCTTTTCGCCCATGTTTCTCGGCAACCAAACAAAAGGTAAGACGGAGAAACATAAGTCGAACCTTCGAATCCACTTCGAGACTCTTTCCCGCTCAATTTGCCATAACCGTTGGCCCTTAACCTTCACCCCACCGTTTGTCACCGGTGGAGAAGAAATGCCCCCAGATTGAAATCCTAAAAATTTAGAGCAAAGAAGAAAAGAAATGTGGAGACGAAAGGAAAGAAATTGCAGAACAAAGAAAATCCGAAACTTCTTCCAATGACTTCTTGAATCGTTCAACAATCCATCGAGTAGCGGTGTCTCCCTCTCCCTCTCCATCTTTATATATATATATATATGGGCGTTAAGACAGCCTGTATAAAAATCAATTCACCTCAGCTTTGGCATTACATCATATTCTCTCTCAACAAGCTTCTCTCTTTACAAATTTGTTTTAAAAATAAATAAAAAAAAGAAAATTTTTTGTGGGTGACAAATCATATATATAAATAAAAGTTGTGTTTGTCCTTATATTTTGTCTCTCTTCTATGTGACACTCTAAATGTTCAGATACTTTTAAAATGCCACATCACAAGGACAATTGATTAGATAACTATTGAACTAATTTTTTTTATCAAATTTGCTATATTAGTTTTGTAAGATATATATATAAGATAAGTAAGATTAATTTTGTTATATAGATAAGATACATATATATAATATCAGATTGTCAGGACTCTTTTTGAACTTAATATTTATAAAAAAAAGTGATTATAATTAAATTATATATATATATATATATATAAGATTAGTTTTGTAAAATAGATAAGATATATATATATATATATATATATAATATCAAATTATCAGGATTTTTTCTAAACTTAATATCTAAAAATGTGATTATAATTAAATAAAATACCATATATATATATATATATATCAATATCTATTTATATTTTAGAGATACGATACGATATATTCATTTTGTAATATATATATATATATATATATAAAAGTTAAGATTAGTTTGGTAAGATAGATAATATATATATATATATATATAATATCAGATTGTTAGGATTTTTTCTGAACTTAATATCTAAAAATGTGATTATAATTAAATAAAATACCATATATATATCAATATCTATTTGTATTTTAAAGATACAATACGATTGTATAATTAATTATTGTAAATTTTAAATTAACTATTTATGATTTGAACAACTCTTACTCTGTGCATTACACGGGTGGACATCTAGTTTTTTATAATTTTTTAGCTAACTCAATAGGTATCTATATCCAATCCATTTAAACCCGCTTATAATTGAATTTGCAAGATCCAGCCCAATTAAACCCATTAATAAACTTGGGTGGATTTAGATGGTTTCTAAACAGGTATAATTGGAAGGGTACATGGACATGGGTTGAGTTTGTCATGTAATAATACTGAACAAACCCGGCTCATATCGGCCGGACTATCCAATGTCTAGCCCTACTCTCACACAACTTTTGAACCGTTTATTTCTAGAGCCTCTGACACTACAAGGCTTGCTTATGGTAACTAATGTTAACATATGACACCTTTCAGCTGTGTCTAGGGTAAGTTCATTGGGCCATTGGTGAGTGTAAAGAGAAGCAAATAAACCCAGGAACACGTTAATTCAAATTCTTTGAAAGTAGAAGATACAGAGGCCAAACTTACAGTATTCCCTCGCAAAATTGTTGCACTAATTAACTGCAAAACCAGATATCTTTCGAGCCTCTGAATCTGAAAGGCTTGGTTATGGTAACTAATGTTAAGATATGGCACTTTTCAACTGTGATTAGAGTAAGTTCATTTGGCTATTGGATGTGTAAAGTGCAAATAAACCGAGCCACACGTTAATGCAATTTCCTTGAAAGCAGAGGAAGAATATGCCAAATTTATTGTCTCTCTCTCAAAATATTGTTTTCACACGTGGACACAGGTCCGATGAATGATTTATTTTATATTTTACTGCACTAATGAACTGTAGAGGACCCGAACGGAATAAAGCTTGGTCCATTTTCTAAGGAAAATATGAAAATATCCACGTTATCAACTTAAGTGCCAATTCCAGATGAAGATAAAAAAGAAAAAAACGAAAAAAAGGAAAAGACTGGATACTAATTTCTATTAGTAGTTCGCTTGAAGCCTTTAGAAAAGTTATCCTAAAAGAACATAGCAAGAGAAAATCAGTGAAAATAGGAAAAACTACTTAAGAAGAAGAATGGAAACGCCACTCCTCAACCTCAACATAAACCCTCCCTGTCTCATACATTTTGTTCTTTTCACACTGAAGCCTCAATCCTCGGCTCAATAGAGAATGCAGACATGAATTCTTTGGCTTTGCCATTCACATAACAAGCTGGCAATTCAACCCATTCATTGGCCATCAGATCACACAAAACGTAGCCAAAAAACTCGGTAGCGTTTAGGCAAACCAATATCTGGTGGCCTGCCCCAGTGCAGTTTATATCCACTTTCTTGCCATACAACTCGTGCGACATTGCTGGAGGCATTGCTGCAATCTGATGCCAAGTCCGAAGACCATCATCAAATTTCCACACTCTGAGGCTTGCGCTCTCTAAGAATTCTGACAGAACAACGACTAACATCTCCCCTCTACATTCAACCACATCAATTGAGTACTCGGAGAACACAGGCAACAGCCTCGGGTACTCATAGAAGCACTTGCGGGTAAGACTGCAGCCAACAATTGTCCCCGAGGAGCTAAGGAAGTAAATCATCTCCTCTTCCTCCTCATGACCGTCTTTAGCGGTGATCAGGACTGATGAGTACTGCTTGGATGGGCTTCTTTGCATGTTAGTTGCTACTACATTACCGGCCTTGCTAAGGAAATATACCGAATCATCATCATCCTCATCATTTGACTCGGGTCCTAAAGAATTGTCAACCTTGCGATTCAGCATTATCTCTTCTTCCCAGCGATCAGTGCTTGAGTTGTACACTTCAATTGAAATTTTTGGAGGACCTCCAGAGACCAGCACAAGCTTATAGGAGTTGTGGTAGGATTTGGCAGGGGACTTCATCCCAATGGCATGCAGAGATTGATGTTTCCTGGGGGCTGCAGGATAATCCAGTGTAGGAGGGAGCTGTCGACAGGAGCCTGTTAGAGGGTTGCAAATAATAAACTCGCCGCCGGATGCACTGCGGAAACAGATCAATCCACCAGATGCTGCAACAGGAATAATGCTAGTGGAGCAATAGTTTTCCTGCTGGAGGAGAGGTGGGTAATTGAGTTGTTTCCAGTTTCTTTCGGCAGAGTCAAAGATGATTGGGTGGGTGAGTTGGGGATCCACCATGAAAAACCAGGGTTCCCGGGATGGAATTTGGGAGCAGGCAAGAAGGAAAGTTGTGGAAGCGGTAACTGATTTCCATCTCTTGCACACCGAACCGAGACGGTAGAAGCTAGAAGCCGGCAGCCACGAAAGGACCTTCTCGAGAAGGTCTTGATTAAGCTCGTCGAAAGAGAAGCTCAAAACCCCATCTTCTTCTTCACCTAGTGATTGTCTCTTCCGAGTCTCACCTGAAGCCCAGCAATCACCACGGTCCATTTGATTACTATTTGAATAACAATAGCCGCACTTAAAAAACAAAGATCATTACGGGGTTTGTAACAAAAGGGAGATCTGTGTGTGTTTGGGACTTCCATATAAAACCATCAAAGGCGACATAAGGCCTCCATACCAGATCAAATAAAGAGTGAACAATACATACATTGAACTCAAAATAATCAAGACGGTCAGAACGATTTTCTATCTCCCACAGAGGAAAAGAAAAAGAAAAGAAGCGAAAATATAAATTTTCTTCTGGCAGAGGGATCAAGACATATATATATATATATATATCTATATATATGTATACGTTTGAAGTTTGAGAAGGAAAAGGTACCCGGTGCCCCGGAGTAAGAATGAAATGACTAACACAGATGGTTGTGTTTGCTGGTGGTGGTGGTCGTCTTCTTTTGTAAGCTTGCAAGCTTTTATGGAAAATGGGGAGGGACAGTTATCGGTAAAAGAGAAAGTAAGTGGGACTGGACAGGGCAAGGGAGGTGAAGGAAGAAAAAGAAAGATGAGGAGGGGGAGAAGGAGAATTGCCGGGGAAGGAAGCTTCCTCGGAACCTCTTTTCTTTTTTGTATGCGTTGACAAAGGGAGTGTGCGCGTGTGGGTGTTGGGGCTTGGGGCTCGGCTACAGTTGAGGGAAAACGCAATAGGAAAGTGGGAGCTCCACACCCTCTGACTATCTACGTCTTCGAACAAGTCGCTACTGGGTTGCTGTCTACTACAGCAGAATAAGAGAAAAGAAAAAAAAATGAGTTTAATAAAAGACTTTATAATATAGTATAGATATATATCACATACATACATACATCTACGTGGTACATAAATGTCAAAAAGGTTGCTGACCTTCAAAAAGCAAAAGCAGTCTCCTACCTCTGCATCATGCCTCGTGCCTCTTTTTTGAGGAATCTCTCCCTCGTGTTTTGTACTTTATAAGAACAGGATAGTATGATATTTCCTCTTTATCTTGCCCAGTGCCTCACGTCAATGTTGAGAATCCTAGGCTCTTTTATATTTTTATTTTTATTTTTTTCTTTTTCATCTGACATTGAAGCTGCAGGATTGAGAAATTCATTAAACAAGACAAAAAAAAAAAAGCCGTCAATTACGATCTTTTCCCGTCTGTGTGGTTTCCGCTGTGATGCTTACCACCTTTAAATTTTCTTCTATTTTCTAAAGTAACAGTCCCATCGTGTGTACATGCAGCTGTCTCTTGGGAACCTTCTCAGTCTTCTGTCAATGTATATGCGATTATATTTGATTCTATAATTAATAGTAATATTATATAATTAAAAAATTCATATAAAATTTATCATTAGAATAATGTGGTTAAGTTGTAGGCTTATCACTTTAAAATAAAAAATTCACCAAGATACTTATTTGTTACAAAACTATCATCATCACATCATTTTGATATAGCATTCTGTACAAAAATTCTGAAAGAATAGCATTTCCTAATTAATTTCCTTCACTTATGTTTTACTTGGTTGTACATAAATTTATGAGCTTTTTATGGGAAAAAAATATTAGAAAAATATGAATTTACTCAAATGATATTCAAAATTTAAAGGTTACCAAATTAGTATTCAATACATCACCGGAAAATAAATAACTAGAAGAAAACTTTTTCTTCAAAAATATTTGATAGTAAAAAAATTATCTTTTCTTATTTTTCATTTGTTTGGTAAACACTAGGAAGTTTTTGCAGTGAAATTAATATACACCCAGTTGTTATTTGGACAAACTATAAGAGTAAAATAAATTTTAATATGACTAAATAATTAATTCCGACATTAAGAGAAAGGACAAAAATATTGGGTGCAACAACCAAATAATACATAGCTCTATGAATATTTGAAATCCTAATCATATAATTTTAGGCAAAAATTTTTAAATTTTAAACTCATGATGATCAAGATTTAGTTGATTATGTGGCTCTATATTATTGGATTATTGTACCATATCAGCATAATAACGTGGTATCACCGTTGGACTCAATATTTTCTCAAGAGAAAGGCAGAGATTGTTAAAAAAAAGTGAACTCTTTTTATGAAATAGAATAATAAGGGATTAGACCTTGATAGAGAGAGGGAGATTGAGACAGATTTGAATTTTGGAGTCTTGCTTTTAAATATTTGACCCAAATCCATCGATTTTCCTTCACGGAAAATAACTTTCGAGATAAAATCTCGGATGTTATTTTTCAAACTTGTTAAATGATTTGGAATATCTTTTTCAAAATTTAATAATTTTCAAACAAACAAGCAACCAAGTTTTTTAATTTCTCAAAAAAAATAATTTTTTTATATTCTTCGCTAAAACAAACGAAACCTTAGCCAACATACAAAAGCTTTTGCTGGACAACCACAATGTTTTTATGCTATATGAATTCCTATCCTCATTACACTAATAATAATATAGTTTTGAGACACTTTATTTTTGTATATACCATAAAAACATTGAATTGTAGTTGTATGACCAATAAAAATTACGTTATAATCTAGAATTGTGAGAAAAAAAAAAGAGTTGGGCAATTAAGAAATATCCTATAACTTCTTTTTAACAGGAAAATTTTTACTCTCTCTTCCCTCCCCCCCCTTTTTTTTCGTTTCTTGAAAAAGGTAACATGATGACTAATCTAATACAAAAACCATGGTAATAAAAACATAAATCTTTAATTAATATTGCGTAGTTGTCCAAATCCAGAACTTTTCAAATCTTAAAAATTTTCTCGTTTGCCAAATATTTGCAATTTTTTATGCTAACTAACCATTAAGGAGAGTAAAAATTTTTGAATTGTGAAAGTGTGAACGAAACTGTCAATTGTCTCATATATCCTACGAAATGTTGAAATTAATTAGATGACAAGCATTAATGGAAATTTTTGATACAATCAACATTAAGAAACCTGTGTGTCGCGTCCCGGTTTTTGGGTCCAAGGTCATTTCGGTTCGGAGACAAAAGTACGGAACTCTGTTACTAGAACTCATCCTCTTAGAAGGACAAGTGCGACTAGATTTGAATTGATTTGATTAAGGGGTTTTTAGAAAAATAGGAGTTTCCACCTAACTTGATTAAGGTGAGTTAGGACACCTAAAACTAAGCATAATCCAAAGATTAAACTTAGAATTTTTAAAAAAGGTTTGAAGAGCTCCCTCGAGGGAGGGGTTTTGGGAAGATAGGTTGTTTGGCAACCTTTAGAGAGTTTTAAGCCCTTTTGAAAAATAACTCCGTTTTGGTCTTTTAAAAACAGAAATCTTTGGTCCGGGGGTTGGTTACGTGTAGGGAAGATATCCTAAGATCATCACCCTACTCCGCCCTTTCGGTACCTACACGCCTAATCACCATTTTGTTCACTCACTAGAATGGCCGGTTACCATTGTTCACTTAATATCCACTTTTAGAATTTTGAAAATAGGGTTTAGTCATCACTTTTCGGATGAATGGTGCATGATGCAAGTCATGGAAGAAGTTTGAAAAAATGGGAATTTTGAAGAAGTTTGAAATATAAACTTTGAATTGATTGAAATTTTTGAAAAAGGGATTGGAGTTGAAATTGGAGTTATGACCGCACCATTTTAGGTTGCCTACGTATCTCATTTGGCGAGAATCAAGTCAATCGTAGTTCGGGCAAGAGCCCAATGGAAAATAATGGCATTAGGATCTTTGGAATGCTTTGAAGACTCATTGAGGTATTTGGAAGATTTGAAGACACTTTGGGGTCTTCGAAAAAGTTTGAAAACGCTTTGTGGTCTTTAGAAGAAGAGGACTTGTGAGTTTCAAAAAAAGGCCTTTGAAATAAGACTTAGGATGCTTGAAATGTTTTGAAATTGGATTGTGGAGCGTTTCAAAATAGAACTTTGGGACTCTTAAAATGGGTTTTTGAAAACGCTGAGGACTTTAGAACCCTAATATGGACAACCTTGGAGGTTGTTCTTGATATATCACCTTTTTTGGGATTCCTAACCATAGAAAGGGTGGGGACACCTTTGGATTGTGAGTTCTTGGAAACATTTTTAGAAATACTTTGAAGATGGAGTATAGGAATATTTGAAAAGGTTATGGAGTTGGTTTTTGAAATCTCAAGAGGGTAGGAGGCTTTGGAAAAATGGGTTATGAGAATAGTTTTAAATAGGGGGAACCTTTAAAAAGGGTCCATGAGTTAGAACCTTGAAGTACACTAACCTAAGTTGGGTTAGTCTAAGGTTAGGGGTGACCTAAGGTTAACTAACTTGGGTTAGGTTAACCTAGGGTTAAAGTGATTTTGGGTTAACTAACTTGGGTTTGGTTAATCTAGGGTTAGATAACTAGGGTCAAGTTAATCTAGAGTTGGTTAACTAGGGTTAAGTTAACCTATGATTGGACAACTAGGGTCAAGTTAACCTAGGGTTGGACAACTAGGGTCAAGTTAACTTGGGGTTAGTTAACAAGGGTTAAGTTAACCTGGGGTTGGTCAACTAGGGTCAAGTTAACCTGGGGTTGGTTAACTAGGGTCAAGTTAACCTAGGGTTGGACAACTAGGGTCAAGTTAACCTAGGGTTGAATTGAAGAATGGTTTTGAAATGTGGTTTAATGCATTTGGAAAAGAGTTTTGAAAAACAAGTCGTGTTATGCAAGGGACTTTGGTTGACGACCTTTTTAAATATCATTTCCATAAAAATTTGACTCTAGCCAAGAGTATGATTTGTATGGTTGATGTTTGAAAACCATTATAAGGAAGGTTTTCTTGGAGTCGTTATAACCTTTATCTTGACAAGAGTGGGGATTTCAAAAATCAACACAATGATGGCAACCCTTGGAAAACCATTTTTGATGTAAGGATGGAGGGAATAAATTCTCGAAAGTCATTTTTTGAGAAGAAGATTTTGAAAACCATTTTTAGAGGAGACCATTCTAACAAGTTAGAGTTTCTATGGCCAATGTAAAAGGAGAGACCACTCAAGAGAGGATCCCATAGGGCCATTCCAACCGCTAAACTTGTGAGAATGGAAACCTTTGAAATCAAAGAATTTGGAATCCACTTGTGTGCAAGAATAAATAGAGAAGGGTACCATTCTAACAATCTAGGGTTTTTATGGCCAATATACAAGGGAGACCACTCAAGAGAGGGTTCCATGGGATCATTCCCACCACTAAACTTGAAAGGATGGAAACCTTGAAAGTTAGAGAGTTTGAAAATAACTATTATCCAAGTTGAAATGCAATGATGCAAAAGTGTGAGTTAGGGGGTTAGTGGAAGATTCTCTAAGGCATGACTTTTAAGGTTTCACCCTAAACTTCAAGAAACCAGCTCTTAGAACCATTTTGAGAAGAATATTGAACTTGACAATAACATGGAGATAAGAGTAATGCAAGCTTTGTAGCACATGGTTAAAAATATGAAAATGAAGCCAAGCACACGAGACATGATCAGGTTTGCAAAATGCAAGGGGGTCATGAATACATACAAGGCTTTTAGGCTACACCACATAATCAAGGGGCTCCTAGGCCATACCATCTTAAAGTTGGCTAGTGAGAGATCCCCCTGCACGGTAACTCCCACTAGCTTTCCTCTAAGCATGAACTAAGAGCCCTCTTGGCTCAAGCATGCAAGAAAGGGGGGTTGAAGATGGAGGTTAAAATAGAAAATAGCCTAAGAGGCTAAGAGGAAGAAGAGAAGAGTGGGGAAAGACAAAAATGTAAAAGAGGTACCACCTTTTACCTTCAATATGTTTGTAGTCTTTAATGGATGCCTTGGCTTGAACTTGAATGACTTCAACAAGGCTTTAGGGGCTGGAAGGGAGTGTTTAATAGTGTATAAGGCTATGTAGGTGAAGTGTATAGGCTTAAGGGAGGTGGAATCTAGCCTAAGTGTTAGAGGAGTGAAATGTATATGGAGATTCAAGGTTCTGGAGTAGTTTCAGTAGAGCTTCGCATTAATTTCGGTGTTGGAATATGCAAAGGGGGGTGTTGGTATTTATAGGCAATCTGGAATAAGCCTGCGGCATGTGTTACATGCGCCTGACCAAAATTTGCCATTGGCCATGTGGCATATGCGCCAGTACTATTCCAATGCTAGAATGACACGTGACACCCTTTGGACTAGTTAAATCTTGACGGTTGATCAAAATTTGGTCGATCTGATCAAAATCTGGGCGCATGTAGCATACGCTCCGTTACCGGGAATGTTCGTTTACACTTTATCTCGATAATTAGGCCAACTGGGAAGGTTTTGGAGGAATTGGTTACACTTGGGACATTCTCCTGGGATTTTTGGTGAAATTTCATGTTTTCGAAAAGTTTGAAAGGTGCTTGGAGTCGTGAGATATCGTCTCAGGAAACATGCGTAAAATGGCATCTTTGCGGAGCGTCCGTGATACACTTCGTGGGGGTTCGAAAGTAGCTGTTTTCGTGTCGCGTGATCGAGGCATGTGGGAAACGATCTCTTTGATCAGGCCGTACCGATGGAAAGTACTCTGGAAGTACTTTCGAGAATTTCCTAAATTACGCATTTCTCAAGTTGTTTGACGGTGCATTTCAATCAGGGAATCGAAGAAAAAGTCAACCTTGACAAAGCATCTGCGAGACGCTTTAGGGGTTGCTGAAAATGACGTTGTTCGAGCCATACGATGGGGGGCTTCGGGAAGCAATCTATCCGATCGAGCCGTATCGATGGAAAGATCTATGAACAAACTTTAGGAATTCCCTGATTTATACTTGTCTCAAGTCGTTTGACGATGCGTTATAACCAGGGAATCGGGAGACACAGGAATTTAGGCAGAGCGTCTGTGAGACACTCCGGAGAACTTTTGTCTAGTTATGAGTGTTTAGTATTGTGAGGTCTTCCTTAGATTAGACAGGGGTGTGTGACAAGACTTGTCGTTCCGTAACCTAGGACCGGTGTTATTTTGGGGCGCGTTCAAGTCGTCAGGGGCAAAATGGTCATTTTGACTAGGTTCGGTTGAAAATGGTCGGGAATGGATTGGAGTGTCATGTTAAGCATGCCAGGTCATTTAGAGATAATCCTGGGAGGGTCTTTTACTGTTCAATGGGATCTGTGCGATGTTGGGGTGTTCAGGGGTAAAACGGTCATTTTGACCAAAGTTAGCCAAAATGGGACCAGAATTAGTTCGAATTTATGCCTTAGCGCTTAGTAACATGCTGGAAGGGTGGGCTTACCTTTTTGAGGGATTTTGAACTTTCCTAAAACATGCTTGAAGGCCCAAGGGGCAGGTTTGGTCATTTTTCATTGAGTTGGGCTAGCAGGCGCCGGTGTTGACTTAGGTGTTGATTCCCGAGACCGCCTAGTCTCGGAAAACTGCTTGTACAGGGTTGGTCCCTAAGAACGCCTGGTCGTAGAGAGCTATCTATAGGGTGGTGTTAGTCCTTAAGAACGCCTGGTCTTAGAGAATTATCGAATGACGGACGTTCTACATTGGCAGGCTAGTAGGCGCTAGAAGTGAACCGTCTAGAATTTGATAAGGTGTTGGTCCTCGAGATCGTCCGATCTTAGGAAGCTACCTGGGTGGCGTTGGTTTTCGAGACCGCCCGGTCTGGAAAGCTGCCGGGCGGTCTCGAAAGTTGCCTAGAATGATGGTGCTTGTGGCTCCAGCAGGCACTTGTGGGCCCGAGAAGCGACCAGTTGACTAGATTGGAGATTGAAAAGCTCATCTTGAGCTTGCATGTATTATGATGCTTGGAAACTAGAACCGGTCGGGCCGGAGATTGCCGAGTGGGCAAAAATGGGGTGCTTACAGCTGCCCCTCTTTTTTTGTTTTTGCTTATCGAAGGTAGAAAATTAACAAAGTAAGAATCCTTTCTTGGTCGTGAGGCAATCAAAGGGACAATAGACTGATAAGTTTGGGATGTTCCGGGACCTCTTGTGGGTCAGCAGTGTTGAAGGTTTTGAAATTAAAAAAGCTTTGCATTTTGAAAGCTCCAATCGGGATTTGAGTTGCCGATTTTGCCAAAATTTGGTTCAGAACACTAGATCTTTGAAAATTAATTTTGGAAACTCGATTTCCGGCTTGTGAGAGCCTTGAAAACGAATTCGGACTCTCCGGGGTTTGAAAACTGATTTTGGTGGGAAGCTGAACAGCCGGGCGCATGTTTTATATGGGCCTGGCTTCTTTGGACCCTGGCGGATGTAGCACATGCGCCAGTTGGAATTTCCTTCTGGCACATCTGCTATATGCGCCAACCCGTGGGAATTAAAATAGAGCAACTCACGTTTTCTAGTGCGTATTTTATGAGTTTGAGAGTGGTTTGAGGGTTGACTCGTAGGATTTTCGAGGGGTTTCAGTCAAGGATCACTATAGGAGTGTTGGGTGACATCAGGTACTTGCCGAAAACCGCTCTTGTCGCCGAATTCTCACCGGAAAGCTTGGTTTTCACCGGAAAACTTCAAATGTTAGTTTTTTGAACATTTGTCGATTTTGATGCGTATATTCTCATTTTTTGCATATGATAAGTGTAATCCTATGTTTTAGAACGTTTAGAACACAATGGTTGGATTGTTTTCATGATTTGGTGAAGATTTGAGTGTATTTTGAATGAGTTTGCATGTTTATGAAATGGGGTTTCTTGCGGGACTCGAAAAATTGACCTTACAGGCTTGGGTATTGTGCTTTTATGTGTATTATTGTACCGGGAACCTTCGAAAACTGTGTAGAACAACCGTATGAAGTTTTGTAATTTTCTGTAGAATTTTGAATTTTTGAAAATTACTGAAAAGAGAAAAAATTGAGAAAAATTAGAAAATGGGTCCCATTAAAGGCTGAAGATTGTAAAAAATTTTTGAAACATTGTGGTGACATTCTCAAATGTGTTAGTAATTTTTGTGAAATTTTTGGAAATAAAAATGAGACCGAAAAAAAATTTAAAAATCGAAGAAATTGACCTAAAAATTGTGGTTGGAGGTTTGAGATTATTTCGGAGTGTGCTTGAGAACTGTTGATCTTCGGGGTAGTGACTTTTTAAGGCGGAACTCTGCCAAAATTTAAAAAAATCCTAACACCTAACTTAAAAACCTTTCGAAACAGCAATTCTTTTGAGAATGGGGTTTTTAAAGGGGAAAGCCCGGGGAAACCGAAACTTTAGAAAACTATAGGGGTAGGGTTTTTGAAGGAGAAAACTCCGAAAAACTAATTATGAAAAACTTTAGAACGGGGCTTTTGAAGGGAAAAGCCCGAGAAACCGATTAAAACTTTGAAATGAGACTTTTTGCGGAAAAAGCTCGCAAAACCGTTGGAAAGTCTTGAAACAGGGCTTTTGAAGGAGAAAGCCCGAAAACCACTTTGAAAATTAGAAACAGGGCTTTTGAGGGGAAAGCCTGAGAAACCGGTTTGGAATTTTGAAACCAAACTTTTGGATAAAAAGCTTGAAAAACCGTTAAAAAACAGGGTTTCTGAGGAGAAAGCCCGAGAGACCAGCTTGAAATTTAGGAACAGGGCTTTTGAAGGGAAAACTTGAAAAATCGGTAGAAATCTTGTAGTGGGACTTTTTGAGGAAAAAGGCCCGGAAAACCATTAGAAAACATTTAGACATAGAGCTTTTGAGGGGAAAGCCCCAAGAAACCGGTAGAAAATCTTTGAAACCAGGATTTTGAAGGAGAAAGTCCGAGAAACCGGTTTAAAATTTAGAAATCAAACTTTTTGAGGAAAAAACTTGAAAATCGATAGAAAATATTTAGACACAGGGCTTTCGAGGAGAAAGCCTGGGAAATCGGTTTGGAATTTGGGAAACGAGATTTTTCGAGGGAAATCTCAGGAAACCATTGGAAAGCGTTTAGAAATGGGGCTTTTGAAGGAGAAAGCCCGAGAAACCGTTAAGAATCTTGAAATGAGACTTTTTGCGGAGAAAGCTCGAAAACAGCCAGAAAATCTTTGAATCAGGGCTTTTGAAGGAGAAAGCCCTAGAAACCGTTTGAAATTTTGAAATGCAACTTTTCGAGAAAAAGTTCGGAAAACCATTAGAAAACCTTTAGAAATAGGGCTTTTGAGGAGAAAGCCCAGGAAACCGGTTTGAAATTTAGAAATGAGACTTTTTAAGGAAAGAGCTCCGAAAACCTGTTAGAAAATCTTTTAGGAATGGGGCTTTTGAAGGTGAAACTTCTGCCCTTTTTTTTCTTCTTTTCTTTTCTTTTTTTCTTTCTTCTTTTCTTTTCTTTGTTCTCTTTTTTGTTTTCTTTGTTCTCTTTTTTTCTTGTTGCTTTTTTTTTTGCCATGATGATATATCTATCTCTTTGCTCTTTATGCATATTCAATGACTGATCAATTTTTGCACATTGTCATTCTTTCAGGATGTCGGAGGCTGGTGGTAACAGTCTTGACAGGAGGCGCCATGGAAAGGTGTCACGGATAGAGCTTGAGGAGGGTGGCAGCAATCGGGGCAGCTCAGCTAAGGGCAGTAGCAGGAGCGATTCTGCTCGAGGTGATAGTCGAGGTGGCTACACTCTAGGAGGTAGCAGGGGGGGGGGTAGCAGGGGCGGTCCTGCCCAGAGTGGCAGCAGGGTCAGTTTCGCTCGGGGTGGCCACAGTGAGTCCCAGCGATCTTCTAGCAGGACAGCTTCTAGTGGCAGTCCTGCGATAGGGTAGCCTTTGGTTGCTCCTGATGAGGGAGTTGAGGATGTTATTGATTTATCTGTGGATCCGCGGACGGGGTACGGTATGGCATCCGTACGAGACAGCTGAAAAGATACTTCATTTACAGACAACCAGCTAGCGATTCCTGATGTCCCACCGCCACGAGACTTGGCATTCCACTCGAGCCTGTACTTACGCTACGGTCGGCTGCCATCATCTACTCACAGTTCTTTCAGAGGGGCCAGTATTTCGGCCTTGAGGGTCATGCATGCGTCAACTCAATCCTAACAGGACTTCTTGCACCAGATCGGTTTTGGTGCCTTTATGACTCTACAGATAGATAGGTTTGACCACCGAATAGCAGTTGGGCTGTTGGAGCAATGGTTTGGGGAGACCGGGACCTTGCACTTGGTGGGCTTCGAGCTATGGCCTACTCCCGTGGAATGGGCCATAATTACCGGGCTGTCCTTTGGAGGAGTTCCGATTTCTTATGAGACGTGCCTCTGGAGGAGGCTCGTCTTCTCTTAGGATTGCCAAGGATTGGAGGCTCGAGTTTCTCAGCTTCACTCTTATGTCCGATAGAGACAGCGTTTGCTCTCAAGCCCTCTCCAGCCGACCAAGTCATCACGAGGCGTCGGTTGGTACTATACGTCGTCTTTAATTGCTTTTGCAACAATAATAAGTCGACAGTTTCTTTGTCTTTGGTGAGCCTAGTAGCGGACCTAGATGCGCTAGACTACGTGGATTGGGGTGCCTTCATCTTTGTCAGCTTCTTACGAGGGATGAGAGTGAAGACATCCGGGGCTTGGGGGAGCTTGTCGAGCTTTTGGCCGTTTTTGATATGGTGGAGTTATGAGTATCTGCCCATCCGCCGACCAGAGGTGTTAGCTGGCAATGCCTTCCAGCGGGCCACGAGGTGGGCTAGACAACAGGTGGTTCAGCGATCTTTGCTTACAGATTTTGTAGCCCTCCTAGCTAACTTGGAGCTGCTGAGACCCCGAGACGTGACTTAGATACCTTACCACCGATCTTCTTAGTATGCCGGTATGAGGGATGTCATTCTTTTGTCCAAGTCGCGAGTTACCTTTCGGGGCCCTATTTCATAGGAGACATATCTGGGGGAGCGCCACTGGCGGCAGCTTCATATTGACTTCCGTGCAGCCATGGATCCTCCTCAGTACATGTTCGGATTTTATCGGGCAGGGGTGGAGATCCCTTATATAGTCGGAGTTTCTGGCGAGCACTTCCTTCTTTCGCTAGATGTGGACTATGAAACTCATTTCAGGGCGAGGTCCATTGGCGCTTTTACTTAGCTAGACCTAGTGGTCGGAGGGCAGGTGGCTGGTCATAAGGTGGTAGAGCTATGGCGTCGAGCTCAGGGCTTCGTTTTCGAGGAGGAGTATCTAGCAGCTTACCAGGCACGGGATCAGTACCGTACTGAGGTGGAGGCCCTAACTGCTCGCATATCTCTGATGGAGGCCCACTGGATATGCTATTTATGATTGCATTATTTTTATGTCCTTTGTGCATCTCTTGTGTTCTAATGCTAGCTCTTCTTCTTTTTTCTTTGGTCAGGGTCCTTATGACACAGGAGCCTCCTCCAGCCAGCCTTCCCCGTATGTGCCAGACCTGGGCGATTTTGACTTAGACGACAACCCTGCTCCTTGAGGTGCCTCATTCTACCTGCGGACACAGTTGTAGTTTAGTTAGATTGACTGTATTGTATATGTTTTTGAGGTCGCGTGTTGGCCCTTATGGATGATGACTGTATGATGATCATGTGTATATTATTTCTATTATCTTTTTGTTTCTTTACATGCGTTGATGACGATTTTTTCTTCTAGTCTCGTTTTGCATGCATGTATGTGGATATATGACGGATATGAATATGAACATAGGAGTACATAAATCATGATACGCATAAGAAATGGTAGATATGTGCAAGCTTTAAGTAGATGTGAAAAAGGTGGGTGTATTGTCGCACACGTTCATGCCAAGCATATAGGTATATACAAATTTATGAAAACGGGCCTAATGGAGTGTTCTAATTTTCTGGGTGTTCACTGGGAACCGTCATTTCAACCTTTTGCTTCTCCCTTGAAGATTCCCTTCTCTTATTATGTCCTCTCCTTGCCATGATGAGATAGTAGTTGCCTCATCTCTAGGGTTTCCATTTTCTGATTCGACTCTCCTTTCTCTTATCTGAGAAACTGTCACTCACTTGGCTTTTTCCTCGGGGACCTTATATTTGAACTGGTAGACTCTCTAGGTGATAACTGAAGTAGACTTTAGCAAAGGTGCGGACAATTTTCATCCTCAATCCAAGAAGGCTTTACTTTGGACCGTAATGTGGGCTAGGTTAAGGGTGAGGAATGGAGGGGTATTCAAGCTCAAACAATTTCGTCTTCTTTTTTTTTTTTTTTTTGGTGATAATAACCAAAACCATCTTGAGCAAGCTTTTGCTGCTTTATTCACTTTTCTTTTTTGGATGTCGCCATTTTCTTTTAAACTTGTTTAGACTAAGCAATCTTCCTTGATCTGAGGGGACTTTCTGTGGGTTGTAATGTGGCCAGGTTGCGGGTTTTTGAAAGGAAGGGTATTGAAGGCTCAAAGTGTTATGTTATTTCTGGGGTTTAACTATGATCACCTTTTTAGATCTTTTTCTTTCTTTTTTTTTTTTGTGCGAACTTTTGCTCACATAGGGTTCATCATTTTCTTTAGTTTTTGCCCCAAAATTACCACTTGCGTAATCTATTGACTTCCTAGAGGCATCATATCAATCATCATCCTCTTTTTTTTTTTTGGGTACTGTATTGTTTCCTTCCTCTTTTTGATGTATGGGGAGGCTTTCTTTCTCTCTGCGCTCCCTTTCATCACTTTCCTTTCCAAATTTACTTTCACCCATTGTGGGTGGTGATCACCAGAATGTGTTGTCCAAAGAGATATGATTTGGCTCAAAAGGGATTTTTCAAGGGAAATTCTTTAAACTGTATGGTAGAAGAATGAATGACCCCTCTTCCTTTTAGATAAAATTACTTAGTCTATGAAGTTTAGTCTTAGAGTTTTGGTGTCATCCTTTGAAGCAAGCAGGCATTAGCTTAATTGTTCCGTTACTCGTACTTGCCCCAGTTTAGGGGGGGGGGGGTGCTTGAATAAGAATTATTTATGGCTCGAGTGGGCTGACCAAGGGAATTGCTTTACTATTCTAGGAAATTTGAAATGATGGCTTCTCTTCCTTTCGAGGGTCTAACTGCCGACTACTTTGCCATGGCATCCTCTGAGGGCCATCTTTTTTTTTGTGATCTGCTCTCTCTCTCTTTCCTTTCTTCAATATCTCGTCTCCTTGGATCAGGAAGGATCCCCACAGCTAAGGGTGCTCATACTATCCCCCCCTTTCAAGTCAAGGCATAATAAGAGGAAAATTTTTTTTAAGAAAGAGTAAGTACCAAAGATGATAAATGCAAACTTTAACTTCTTTCATTTCAAAGGTTTTGTATACATAATGAGCTCTTGATTAACAAAAAGGTGGAAGTAGAGTTGACGAAACAAAGTTGACAGGAAAGTAAAAGGCAAAGTTCGATAGAAGGACATCCCTTTAATGTTCATTGCCTCAGGTGGGTTTTGGGACCACGCCTGCCTCCTCCATGCTCCATCCGCCAACTTATTCACTCAGTTGTGCTGGACGAATTGATGCATTGGCTGCGAAGTGGTAGAGATGGGTGGTCATAGTGCAGTCAGGAACTCCTCCTTTTCCTTCCCCTTCTTTAGTGGGGTCATTAAGATTGTGTATTCCATCTAGGGATCCTTGATGGCTTTCCTTTGGTTGGATGGTTTCTCCTTGCTCAGCTTCTTAAGGTTTTGCAATCAAGCTTTCTTCCATGACTTGCGACGACATTTCCTTGGCTCCTTCTTTTTCAGTTTCTTTTCTATCGATTTTAGCAAACAAGCTATCCAAATCCCTTTCATTGAATTCGAATGGTGGGTTCGGCAATTTTGGCTCATAGATGCCCCAGCCCATATCCTTATAATCGAAGAGTTCCTCTTTCAGGTGGGACTCAGCTTCAGCATACCTAGGGTGCAAGAATTCCTCTTCCCAGCCATCTACAGGTACCATATCATTGGGAATGTTTGCAATGGGTTCATCCATGGGCCAATCAAGAGGATCTTGTTCTCCACTTGCATTGTAAAGATAGATAGGGCATGCCGGTAGTTCTTCCCCCTAGTCACTTTCTTTCTCAGTGTCCGACTCGCCCTCAAAGTACTCTGCAGTTATGATGCCATCAGGATCTACCTCGTCCTCGGTGATGATGTTGACAGCATGGTCTGGCAAGGGATTTGTCGTGCCATTAGGAGTGAGGGCCGGTTTTACTTCTTGTGTGTTGATGACCTTGTTGTCAATGAGGTCTTGGATCTTATGCTTCAAAGAGAAGCAGGACTCTGTGTCATGCCCCTGCCCCCCAGAATGGTATTTGCAGGTAAGGGCAGGGTTAAAAGTTGGCGGCAACGGGCTTAGCAATGGTCGAGGGGGAATAGGGTTTATGTGCTTGGCCTTGAAGAGCTCATGATAGGCCTCTGTCTGGGTGCATGCCAAACGTGTGAACTCTTGGTTTCGCCAGTTGTTTTTATTGGGGTTGAGGTATGGTCGGGCTGCAACAAGTCCAGTTGTGGGTGCTTGGGTATTTGTAATAGGGATGTTGATGAAGGGAGCAGGCGATGGTGGTCGAGCCTGATATTGGGGGTAGTATGGTGCTGTTGTGTAGGTAGGATGGAAGATACCTCTCCTTCTTTCTTGCCGGTACCCCGAATGGTTGCTACCTTCTTGGCCACATTTGCAAATCCCTCACTTGTCTTAGCATAGGGGTTCGTGATTCTGCAAGTTTTCAATCCATTCTTGATCATTTCTCCTTGCATTATCAACTCAGAAAAGCTCTTTCCGATGCTCAGGCACAAGCGCTCTTAGTATAGACCTTGGAAGTTGTTTACAAATAGCTGCACGTACTCTTTTTCTAGTAGCGGGGGGTTGACTTGAGCAGCTACCTCCCTCCAGCTCAAAGCGTAATTCTTAAAGCTTTCTTTCTCACCTCGAGTCATCATCATCAGGGCACATCGGTCCATGGTTAAATCACTATTGTGGCGGTATTGGGATCGGAAGGCTGAGACCAATTTGTTCTAAGTTGTTATCTTCCTCAAATCTAAATGGGCGAACCATTACAGTGCGAGCCCAGTTAAGCTATGTTGAAACAATTGCATCAGGAGTTTGGGGTCATTCCCATGGTCACTTAATGCCCCAGCGTATAGCCTTAGGTGAGCCACGGGATCTCCACTCCTATCATAATTTTGGAAATCGGGCATCTTGAATTTGGGTGGCCTTGGATGGTCGGGGAAGAAGCAGAATTCGTCATAGGATGTCCCACCGAAGGTGTCATGACCTTGTAGGCTATGCAGGGATTCCTCTAAGCATTGTATCTTGAGATCGAGGGGGTCCGGGCCTTCATTCTTTGACATGGAAGTTAGCAAGATGGTTTCAGGGTTGTCCTCTTCTCCTTCCTCAATGTGCACTGTTTTGGGGAGTTCTTTGCTCTTCCCCACATTGTCAGTTTATAGGACGACCATTGGTGGGATAGTTTCAGTTTCTTTGGGGTGGAACGCCGAGGTTGACGGATTCATGGGATGTCCTTTGAAGGCCATTAGTTGCATGAGCTTGAACATCTCATCTATCTTCGCCTTCATTTCATTCACTTCTTCGCGTGTCACTGAATTGTTCTGTTGATCGGGAGTGTTGCCTTCACTTGACATTTGTGTTGCTCGCTGTCGGGTAAGGACTAGTGTTCGGAGTACGAGGGACACTTATGTTCCTCTCTTTCCTTTTCTTGGAGCAATGGTGACCTAAAATGCAAGGAGTCTCATCAAAAGCTATTGCTAGTCTTTTGATGAGATAAGGGAGGGAATAGAAAATAAAGAAAAACAAAACAAAAGGATTATGTGTTAGGTTTTGGATTTGGAAAGATTTTAAGCAATGCATATCCTAAGGGTGCCCCTGCCTTTTGAGGGGAACTAAGCATGATGCTTTGGCTCATGGCTGGAGATAGGGGGTTGCCCCTATATGCAATACTATACTTGCGCCTGTTCACTCACTCATTCATACATTCATTCATTTGTCACTAAGAACAATTTTATTAAAATGAATTCTCTTTGGTACATGGAATTTCTCAAAAATACATGGAAATGGGGAGGGGGAACATTTCCCTTGGAACTTTCGCCTATTCTGTATTTACATTATGGGATCTTAAACTACTCTTGAGTCTTCAGATTCGTCTTCTTAAATGGGAGTTGGTAGGAGACTTTGATTTGAATTGCCCATTCGTCTTCTCGGCAGCCCTACCTCTATATGCAGGGAGGGATTAGGGCCCCTCTCTATGAGATGACTTTGATGCATGCCATGAATCCTTAGGGTCTCTTGGTACTCTTAGGAGTTTCAGGTTGGCTTGATTTGAGTGAGAAGGTCATTGGGCCTTTCTCTGAGGGTTGATTAGATGCATGAAGATGCAATGACTTGAGTTACTTTGGGAACTCTTGTCTTGACATGAATTCCGACGCATGAATAGTTATGATGCATGTTTATGACAACAGCAAGAATTAAATAGCATAATAGCATGGATTAATCAGAATATATAAGGGAAAAAAAAAGCAGTCGCCCTTTCCTTCTTGGTTTTGAAATTAACGCGTGTCCTAAATTCGACAGAGGTTCGGCTGTGCATGGGGTGCTACACGAACATGAGGTTAGGGGTTTACTAATGCTTCCTAAAAAGCTCGGTTCTTGAACCTTCAAACCTCCGGTGTCCGCCCTTGAAAGGGTGAACTCCATCTTTGGTTGGTGGCTCGAGGGGGGGGAACTATCAAGAGACCGTAGGCTAAGAAACTGACACGACATCCGCCCACAGTCAATATACTATTCCCCCTTCTATCTAGAAGGGTAGTAACCAGGTAATATATGCAATATGCAAATGCAAGTGAGCGCACCAAGTGTGTGTGGAGTTTTCAAAAATGGAGGAAAGGATCCACCAACAAACATCACATCCTGTCCATTCATCACATTCATGACAATAAATAAAACATGCAATAAAATGTGAACAAAAGGTCCACCTACAAAAGAAAAATGCAAAGAGTTAGTAACTTTTTGAAAAACTTAATGCAAGGCGAAATGGATGGTTAATGTAAAAGCATGAATGTAAGCAATGAATGCAAGTGATGACACTTATTTGAAAATCGTTTTGAAAAGTAAGACTTGCTTTGGAAACTTGGAAAAATTTGAAGAGTGGACAAAACTGGACAAAGTAACTGGAGATTCTGGGTCAGTGAAGGGTGAAGAGACATGTTAATGGCCTAACCCTCTAAGTGTCCCTAGTGGAGTCGCCAGTTACGTACCAATTTTTGGGTCCAAGGTCCTTTCGGCTCAGAGACAAAAGTACAGAACTCATCCTCCTAGAAGGACAAGTACGACTAGGTTTGAATTGATTTGATTAAGGGGTTTTTAGAAAAATAGGAGTCATCACCTAACTTGATTAAGGTGAGTTAAGACACTTAAAACTATGCATAATCTGAAGATTAAACTTAGGGTCTTTGAAAAAGGTTTGAAGAGCTCCCTCGAGGGAGGGTTTTTGGGAAGGTAGGTTGTTTGGCAACCTTTAGAGAGTTTTAAGCCCTTTTGGAAAATAACTCCGTTTTGGTCTTTTGAAAATAGAAATCTTTGGTCTGGGGGTTGGTTACGTGTAGGGAAGATATCCTAAGATCATCACCCTCCCCCGCCCTTTCAGTACATATATGTCTAATCACCCTTTTGTTCACTCACTAGAATGGCCGGTTACCATTGTCCACTTAATATCCACTTTTAGAATTTTGAAAATAGGGTTTACTCATCACTTTTCGGATGAATGATGCATGATGCAAGTCTTGGAAGATGTTTGAAAACATGAAAATTTTGAAGGTGTTTGAAATAGAAACTTTGAATTGATTGAAATTTTTGAAAAAGGGATTGGAGTTGAAATTGGAGTTATGATCACACCATTTTAGGTTGCCTACGTATCTCATTTGGCTAGAATCAGGTCAATCGTAGTTTGGGCAAGAGCCCGATAGAAAATAGGAGCATTAGGGCCTTTGGAATGCTTTGAAGACTCATTGAGGTCATTGGAATATTTGAAGACACCTTAGGGTCTTCAAAAAAGTTTAAAGACGCTTTGTGGTCTTTAGAAGAAGAGGACTTCAGAGTTTTAGAAAAAGGCCTTTGAAATGGGACTTAGGATGCTTGAAATGTTTTAAATTTGGATTGTGGAGCGTGTCGAAATAGAACTTTGGGACTCTTAAAAGAGGGTTTTGAAATGTATTTGGAATAACTCAAGGGAGTTTTGGAAAGAGTTTGAGATAACTCAAGAGAGTTTTGAAAGTGTCTTGAAGTCTTGTTTTGAAAACCTTGGAGGTATGATTTTGGAGTGCCTTAGTACATTGATCCTTGAAAAGTTCTTGAAAGGGGTTTTTGAAAATTCTCACGACTTTGGAACCCTAATGTAGACAACCTTGGAGGTTGTTCTTGATATATCACCTTTTTTTGGGATCCCTTACCATACAAGGGGTAGGGACACCTTTAGGTTGTGAGTTTTTGGAAATATTTTTTAAAATACTTTGAAGATAGAGTGAAGGAATATTTGAAAAGGTTATTAAGTTGGTTTTTGAAATCTCAAGAGGGTAGAAGGCTTTGGAAAAATGGGTTTTGAGAATAGTTTTAAATAGGGGGGAACCTTTAAAAGGCGTCCCTAAGTTGGAACCTTGAAGTATACTAACCTAAGTTAGGTTGGTCTACGGTTAGGGGTGACCTAAGGTTAACTGACTTGGGTTAGGTTAACCTAGGGTTAAAGTGACTTTGGGTTAACTAACTTGGGTTTGGTTAATCTAGGGTTAGATAACTAGGGTCAAGTTAACCTAGAGTTGGTTAACTAGGGTCAAGTTAACCTAAAGTTGGTTAACTAGGGTCAAGTTAACCTAGGATTAGACAACTAGGGTCAAGTTAACCTAAGGTTGGACAACTAGGGTCAAGTTAACCTAGGGTTGAATTAGAGGATGGTTTTGAAATGTGGTTTAATGCATTTGGAGAAGGGATTTGAAAAGCAAGTTATGTTATGCAAGGGACTTTGGTTGACGACCTTTTAAAGATCATTTCCATGAAAATTTGACTTAGCCAAGAGTATGATTTGTATGGTTGATGTTTGAAAACCATTCCAAGGAAGGTTTTCTTAGGGCCATTATAACCTTTATCTTGACAAGAGTGGGGATTTCAAAAATCAACACAACGATGGCAACCCTTGAAAAACCATTTTTGATGCAAGGATGGAGGGAATAAATTCTCGAAAGTCATTTTTTGAGAAGAAGATTTTGAAAACCATTTTTAGAGGAGATCATTCTAACAAGTTATAGTTCCTATGGCCAATGTAAAAGGGGAGACCACTCAAGTGAGGGTTCCATAGGACCATTCCAACCACTAAACTGTTGAGAATGGAAACCTTAGAAATCAAAGAATTTGGAATTCACTTGTGTGCAAGAATAAAGAGAGAAGAGTACCATTCTAACAATCTAGGGTTCTTATAGCCAATATACAAGGGAGACCCCTCTAGAGAGGGTTCCATGGGGCCATTCCAACCACTAAACTTAAGAGAATGGAAACTTTGAAAGTTAGAGAGTTTGAAAACAACTATTATGCAAGTTGAAATGCAATGATGCAAAAGTGTGAGTTAGGGGGTTAGTGGAAGATTCTCTAAGGCATGACTTTTAAGGTTTCACCCTAAACTTCAATGAACCAACTCTTGGAACCATTTTGAGAAAAATATTGAACTTGACAATAACATGGAAATAAGAATAATGCAAGCTTTGTAGCACGTGGTTAGAAACATGAAAATGAAACTAAGCACACGAGACATGATCAAGTTAGCAAAATGCAAGGGGGTCATGAATACATACAAGGCTTTTACGCTACACTACATAATCAAGGGGCTCCTAGGCCATACCATCTTAAAGTTGGCTAGTGAGAGATCCCCCTACACGGTGGCTCTCACTAGCTTTCCTCTAGGCATGAACTAAGTGCCCTATTAGCTCAAGCATGCAAGAAAGGGGGGTTGAAGATGGGGGTTAAAATAGAGAATAGTCTAAGTAGGCTAGGAGGGAGAAGAGAAGAGTGGGGGAAGACAAAAATGTAAAACAGATACCACCTTTTACCTTTAATATGCTTGTAGTCTTCAATGGATGCCTTGGCTTGAACTTAAATGACTTTAAGAAGGCTTGAGGGGCTGGAAGTGAGTGTTTAATGGTGTATAAGGCTATATAGGTGAAGTGTATAGGCTTGAGAGAGGTGGAATCTAGCCTAAGTTTTGGAGGAGTGGAATGTATATGGAGATTCGAGATTCTGAAGCAGTTTTAGCAGAGCTTCGCATCAATTTGGGAGTTGGAATATACAAAGGGGGCTGCTGGTATTTATAGGCAATTTGGAACAGGTGCTACATGCGCCTGGCCAAAATTTGCCCTGGCGCATGTGTTACATGCACCAGTACTGTTCCATTGCCAGAATGACTCGTGGCACCCTTTGTACTGGTTAAATCTCGACGGTTGATCCAAATTTGGTCGATCTGATCAAAATTTGGGCGCATCTAGTATACGCTCCGTTACCAGGAATGTTCGTTTAAACCTTGCCTCGATAATTAAGCCGACCAAGAAGGTTTCGGAGGAACCGGTTGCACCTGGGACATTCTCCTACTGTTTTCAGTGAACTTTTGTGTTTTCGAAAAGTTTAAAAGCTGCTTGGAGTTGCGAGATATCGTCTTGGAAACCATGCATAAAATGGCATCTTTACGGAGCGTTTGTGATACGCTCCATGGGGATTCGAAAGTAGCTGTTTTCGTGTCTCGTGATCGAGGCCTTTGGGAAGCGATCTTTTTGATCGGGCCGTACCGATAGAAAGTACTTTGGAAGTACTTTCGAGAATTCCCTAATTTATGCATTCCTCAAGTTGTTTGACAGTGCGTTTCAATCAGGGAATCGGAGAAAAAGTTAACCTTGGCGGATCGTTTGTGAGACGCTCTGGGGGCTACTGAAACTGGCATTGTTCGAGCCATACGATGGGCGGCTTCGGGAAGCGATCTATCCGATCGAGTCGTATCAATGGAAAGATCTATGAACGAACTATGAAAAGATCTATGTCCAGTCATGAGTGTTTAGCATCATGAGGTCTTCCTTAGGTTAGACAGGGGTGTGTGACAAGACCCACCGTTCCATAACCTAGGACCGGTGTTGTTTTGGGGCGCGTTCAAGTCGTTAGGGGCAAAATGGTCATTTTGACCAAGTTTGGTTAGAAATGGTCGAGAATGGATTAGAGTGTCATGTTAAGTGTGTCGGGTCATTCAGGGATAGTCTTAGGAGGGTCTTTTACTATTCGATGGGATCTGTGCGGTGTTGGGGTGTTCAGGGATAAAACGGTCATTTTGACAGAAGTTAGCCGAAATGGAACCGAAATTGGTTCGAATGGCATGCAAAGTACGCCTTAGCGTTTAGTAACATGCTGGAAGGATGGACTTACTATTTTGAGAGATTTTAAACTTTCCCAAAACGTGCCTGGAGGCTCAAGGGGCAGGTTTGGCCATTTTTCACCAGGTTAAGCTGGCAGGCGCCGGTGTTGACCTAGGTGTTGGTTCCCGAGACCGCCTGGTTTTGAAAAACTACCTGTGCAGGGTTGGTCCCTAAGAACACCTGGTGTTAGAGAGCTATCTGTAGGGTGGTGTTGGTTCCTGAGAGCGTCTGGTCTCAGAAAGCTACCTGTGAGGGTGGTGTTGGTCCTTGAGAACGCCCGGTCTCAGAGAACTACCAAATGACGGACATTCTACCTTAGCGGGCCAGCAGGAGCCAAAAGTGAACCATCTGGAATTTAATAAGGTGTTGGTCCCTGAGATCGCCCGATCTCAGGAAGCTACCTAGGTGGCGTTGGTTTCCGAGACCGCCCGGTCTGGAAGGCTGCCTGGAATGATGGTGCTTGTGGCTCTAGCAGGCCCTTGTGGGCTCGAGAAGTGACCAGTTGACTGGATTAGAGATTAAAAGGCTCATCTTGAGCATGCATGTATTGTGATGCTTGGAAACTGGACCCGGTCAAGCCAGAGTTTGCCGAGCGGGCAAAAATGGGGTGTTTACACTATGGAGCAACGTTTTAAGGGGGTGTTTGGACGTAACTTATGGCTTATGCTTATGAATTTTTTGAAATGTGTTTAGGTGAGTGGCTTAAAAAAGCAGCTTATATCTAATCACGTTTTTAAAAAAAAGATATTTTTAAAGATAGCTTTTTAGTAGTAGCTTATTGCTTATAAGCTGGGTACCGAAACACCCCCTAAAACTCGAACTAAACCATCTAATTGAACCGGAAACTGGGCCATATAGCGGTCTGGATTAGACCTTAAACCCATTCTAGATTAAAAATCACTATATTTTAAGAAAACCGGATGATCTAGTAGTTTAACCGCTGAATCGGTTGACCCGCTGGCGGCTTAGTATAACCGTCTGGGTTGCTATAAATATTTATATCCCTAATTCTTTTAGGGTTCACAATGAACCTAAGGTCCTCACCTCTTTCGTTTGACGACGATTGTGAAGATTGAAGACTGAACTCTCAGCCTCCACTCCGGCGAGGCTCTTGGTAAAATTTTAGATTATTTCCATATCTATTGCATTTTCTATGACTTTCCATGCTCAAATACTGTTTTTATTTCACAAAAATTGTAGAAATTTCAAACAATTCTAGAAAATTAGGAAAAGGCTTGTTTGGAAGCTAGGGAAACACCATAAAAATTTTAGAGCAAAGGCTGCTTCGCAGCTCTAGAACGTGCCACCATCGCGCGTGGGGGAGGAAGGTTGGGTCTTCATCTCTTTCCTTACGAGGCTGAGAGCTCTCTTGCCATTTTACTGCCGGTCAGTGGTCCTCCTGGCCATGTATGTACGTCCCAGAGATAGGTAAGGACTTGGGCTACACACTCATGGCTAAAGCTTTGCCTATGGTGGCCGGCGGTGGTCGTTCTAGGCCGAAATCCCATTGGACATCGAAACCCTAGGGTTCCAGACTTACAATTGGGATTTTAGCTCCCTTCCCATGGTTTTCTGGCAAAACTTCCTCCATAGGTTTTGTTCCTGGCCGAGAGACGAAGAAGACCCAATAAGACTTGTTGACAATGGTTGGCGATGCCCGTTGTTAGCTATTTCCTACGTTTTTTTTGGCAAAACTACCTTCTAGAGCTACTCCGGCACATGCACAGAGATCTGAGGCCTCTTTAGGACTCGTTGGAGGTCTAGGAGGAGCCTCACATCCCTGTGAGAAACCTCTGGCTCTAGTTTGGTTGTTTGCCCACCCTTGTTGGTGCAATCTCTCTCTCTCTCTCTCTCTCTCTCTCTCTCTCTCTCTCTATGGTTTTCTCTAGTATTATGATTGGTCTAAGGTCATAATTTTAGTGTGTTTGGAAAGGGTAAGGGAGGAGGAAGAAGTTCCCTTACCTCAATTCAACTGGCTTTGAGACTGATCTCTCTCTCACTATCTTTCTCTCTCTTTGTCTCTCTCCCTCTCAGGTCTTCTTCTCCACGACTTCTCTCTCTCTCTCTCTCTTTTCTTCAAATCTATAAGAACAACATTAAGGGGAGGAAGTGGGGTTTTTGGCCATTTATATAGTGGAGTGGGTGCTTGTATGAGTGGCTTTATGCGTGAGTTGGCCAGTGCATAGAGAGACACATCTCTCGTTTTCTATCTCTCCATCTCTCTCTATATCTCTTGCTCTCTCTCTCTCTTGACGATCAGCCACTAGTTGGCTTTGCATGGGACACATCTTGTCCAACATGCAAGACACAAAAGTGATATAGTGGAGGGTGTGTGTGTGTTATTATTCTATTTACTAACATGAAGAGCACTAACATAATATTAAGACCACTAACATTACATTAAGAGCATGAACTTGGCCATTCATGCAGCCAAAGGATGCTTCAATTTATTATCATTATATAAGAGTATGAACTCGGCCATTCATGCAAGTCAGGGATGCTTCAATAAGAATAATTATGACTTTATGTAATGGCTGAGGAAGAGTAATACATGTGGATTGGCTGGTGTCTCGTGCTAAAGTTTTGCATGTGATGTTCAAATTGTTGAATGTACTATATCAGTGGCATACACTACAATACGTGGTCTTCAATTGCAGTGGAAGGAATGGGTTGTCAGCTTATGGCCTTAATTCCTCATGTGCACTACCATGTGCAAGTAAGGTGTCATCACGAGTATTTCACTAGTTAACTATGTGTTAGTACTTTCCTATCCTAATTTCCTAATGATTGACTTTCCAGGCTTATTAGGGATGTAACATAGTCAATTAAAAACCATGGGTATCACAAATATGCCTAGAGGGCCATGGGCAAAGCTTCGTCCTATTTAGCTCGGTGATCTTCAAGGGTATGGCTGAAGATCTTGATGAGAGTCTTATTGTAGAAGATGCTGGTAGTGCTTGGCGCTGCCTTGATGTTCGCTGGCATGAGCCTATCTGAACCTGATAAGCATTAGAGGGGGTGCTGGTGAAACCATGCCTAAAAAGTTAGCCTTAATAGAGGAAGAAATGGTTGGCTCATTTCTTAATAAGGGCAGTAGTAGCTTAGTGTACGGAAAGTGATCCTTCGGCCAGATAATCAATGTAAAGTTGCCTCCAATCGAAGGGGATCTCGATAAAGTTGCATTCTGCTTTAAAGGGAAAGGCTAGGCAGGATAAGCATTTGTTCTGAAGGGAGTTAGCCTTTTGAACCATAGAAGGCCAGTAATAACCCTGTCGCTGGATCCTCTGATATAGAGTGACATCAGTTACACCATAGGTTCGGTCGTGGACCTGCTGAAGTGGCAATTTGGCCTTGACTGTATCAACACAATAAGCTAGGAGACCTCATGGGCCACGATAATAAAGGACTCCCTAATAGATGGTGAAGTGCTTAAGGTTGTTCAAAGGGAGATCTCCTTTTCAGTCAGTTAGTTCCACCTAGATCGGGGTTCGCTAGGCGTCTGGGGTTCCTCATATAGAATTTCAATGATTGAGCATGGAAGAGATCATTTAAGAGCTTTGATTTTGATAGGCTCGTCCCCTACTTTAACCTTAGAAGCGAGAATGCTTAGAGCATCTGAATGGTGATTATGGGAACATAGAGCATGCTCAATCCGAACATAATCGAATTTGTCAATGAGATGTTCAATGATAGTGCGATAGGAGTCTAAGGCTGGCTCCTTAATGGTGTAGTCGCCATTGGTTTGCTTAACCACGAGCTTAAAATTGCCCTTGATGCACAGAGTGGAGATAAAGAGATTGGAGGCAGCGACGAGCCCTAAGATTATGGCCCCGTACTCAGCCTTGTTATTGGAACATTTGAACTCCAACTTATAGAACAAGTTGAGTTTTGAGACATCAGAGGGGATAAGGACTATTCCAACTCCTCCTGTCATCGCTGTTAAGGAAATATCAAAAGCTAAAATCCATTCTTCTTTGGTGGTGGCAGTAGTTACTTCGAAGACATCCCCATGTAATTGGTCTGAAGGGGGTTCGAAGGCACCACTAGGGAAATGAGCCAAGAGATCTGCGGGCTTGACTCTTGACTGCTTTGGGTACTTTGCGTACAATGTCATATTCGGCCAAGGAAAAGAGCCAGCAGGCGGGATGCCCAACAAGGGCTGGTCTGGAGAGCAAGAATTGAATAGGATCACACTTGGTGATCAGATATAGAGAGAAGACCAGGAGATGATGATGCAGCTTCTTAGTGGAAAAAACAAGAGCCAAGCAATGATGCTCAACTAGTGTGTAACAGGTCTCTGCCCCTTGGATGACTCGGCTGATGTAATAAACCGGGTGCTCAATTTTGTCGATCTCCTATGCAAGTAAGAAGCCAATAGAATGTGTCATAGATGTGATATACAGGAGGAGCGGCTTACCTGGTTGCAGGGGGATCATGGTATGAGAAGAGGTGAGAGTGTCCTTGAGAGTTTTAAAGGGCGTCTAATGTGAAGGGAGCCATTTATAGGAAGTGTCCTTCTTGAGGAGGGAACTGAAAGGTTGGGTGATCTCTGACATAGTTGGGATGAACCGTTTGAGGTAAGAGGCACGCCCCAGGAATATACAAAGCTCGGCTTTGTTCATGGGGCAAGGCATATTGCAAATGGCTAGAACTTTCGCTGGGTCAAGATCAATGCCGTAGCAATGAGCGATGTATCCCAAGAACTTCCTTGTTATAACTTTGAATGCACATTTGAAGGGATTTATGTAGAGGTGATATTTGCGACATCGCTTGAAGACGTGTTAGAGATCCTTTAGGTGGTTTCCTTTCGCCTTGGATTTGACTACAAGATCGTCAATGTAAAATTCTACTATTGTGTGGAATATGTCGTGGAAGGTCACTGTCATAGCTCATTGGTAAGTGGCACTTGCTTTCTTGTGGCCAAAAGGCGTGACAGTGTAAAAGAAATTGCCAATAGGGGTACGAAAAGCTGTCTTGGGGCCATCTTCTAGTGTCATCCTAATCTGATTATACCCAATAAACTCATCCATAAAAATAAAAAAAAATGATGGCGAGCTGTGGCATCAATGTGTGTGCCAATGCTTGGGATAGGGAATTCATCATGGGGGCAGGCCTTATTGAAATCTTTGAAGTCAATACGTACTCGAATTTGGCCATTCTTCTTAATGACAAGAACTATGCTAGATAGCTAGGATGGGTGCTGGATCGGCTTGATAAAGCCAACATCCAAAAGTTTAACTAGTTCATCTTTAATGCTAAGCTCCACTTCAAGCTTACAGAATCACATCCCTTGCTTCATGGGTTAAGCAGATGGCATGATGTTTAATCGGTGCATGGTAACTGTGGGGTCTAAACCAGGCATTTCAATATAATTTCAAGCGAAGACATTCAGGTGGTGCTTAATCACGTCGAGGATGGCTTCTTGTTGTTCGGTGGGGAGATCCCTGTAAATGAAGAGAGGACGAGCATATTCTATAGAAAGGAAGAGATTGACTTCTTCGAGCTCTTGCTTCAGAAGGCGAGGATCATCTTGGAAGCATTCAGGGGCATGATTGACTTCTTACAGCTGAGGGGGAGGATATGGTGATGGTGGGACTTACTTTTGGTAAGGGCGAGGATGCTTTTTCTTTTTAACTTTTACCGACTAAGAAGAGATAGGCTAGACAAGTATGAGCCATTGCTGATAGGGGGTTAACTAAAGGTGAAGCTGACCCCTCGCGTCGTCATAAACGGTATATAATTTTTAATCTTGTCTTTGAAATTTGGTGATCTTTGATGTACATTCTCGTTGAGGTGACGACTCTCGAGATCGCTTTCATGGCAAGAAAATGGGAGCAAGGGAATCCTGGGGAAGCTGAGACCATGGGGGTATTAGTGTTACAAATAGAGGGCCTGAAAGGTCACCCTCATACACTTCATCGTAGAAGACAGATTCTGCCATGTAGGATTCTGCTACCATGAAAAGGTGGTTGGATGCTGGGATGGTGATGACTTCGTTGTTCTAAATTGCATTCATGCATTAATGGTAGCTAGATGGAATAGCCTCATACTTGTGGAGCCAAATTCATCCCAGTAAGATGTGATACTTGGCGTCTATGTTGATAACATGAAACTTAGTGTAAGAGTGGATCGATCCAACTTTGATATCGATCCTAGTGTAACCCATAGAGCAGTGTGATTGACTGCCAAATCCCTGGATATCAATCACTTCTCGAACGAGCCTTTGTTTGGGGAGCCCAATTGCTTGGAAGGTAGAGTAAAGCATAATACCGATAAAGGCTCGCCCATCCATAAAAACTCTCTGAATTTTATCTCTTGGAGTATCACGGGGACGTAAATAGGCCTACTGTGGGGGTAGGGCTGCATGAGATCAGCTTCGGAGAAGGTGATGGTGAGGCGGCACTCTTTGAAAGTGTGTTTGATCGAACCGTTGATTTCCATATAGGGCTCGCCGTGTGCATCAGCGAGTGTGTAGGGAAAGTCCAAACTGGTCAAAGAAATGCTTAAACTTGTTTGAAGATTGGAGTGCGGTACACAACAGTGCTCAAAATCTTGATCTTTGGGCATGGGTTCAATGATATGACATATCGAATCTCCTCTAACTCGTCGTGGTAAGAGATCATCATGACATCTTTCCTATCATCCCTATGCTATGAAAGGATCTTGAAGGACGTCTGTATTGGGGAGCTGTAGGGTGTTCTCAAGCTTGCACTCCAGGAAGATATTTCTAAGGGACCAGCATGAAAAGAGTGGTTACTGACTCAACCTGTAAAGGTCATCTGCTAATGATGTTGTTCCAGTTAGTGGGCTCTGCATCATAGATTGCTGGACTGCACTGGCCTTTTTGTCAAGAGTTTGAGGCATAACGGGGGACAGACCCCTAACAATATTGACCAAATACTTCTCGGTGACAGGATCCTGCAAGTCAATCGCCTTTTCTCTAAAGCGCTTAACATAAACGAGTATGTCTTCTCCATCGATCTGGGTTTCTTTGATCAGCTGGAGGCTAATGAGATGCTATTCTATATAAAAGAACTTGGATACCATGTCCTCCCAAAAAGTGATGGAACCAGCTGAGAGATTGGCATTCCAAGTGTATGCTCACGTAAATAAGGATTTGAAGAAATCTCTTTGATGTAAGTTGAGATCAGTGCTATAAATGCCCAAGAATCAACAAAACGAGTTACGTGTTCCTCCTTACTGTTACCTCCCATTCCATCAAATCGAGTAAATTTGGGAGTGAGGTACTTTTCTGGATAGGGGAGGGATTGAATGGAGGAAGTATAAGGAAGGCGTAAGTTAAGATCAAGGCTAGATGGAGGATGTCTTCCTTTTTGCCTAAGGACAAGGCGTATGTATTCTTTAATTTGTGAGGTTATGAGCCTAGAGCTAAGGGAGTTGACTTGGGTCTTCTGGGGTGTCATGGTGGGAGGAGTTTCTAGGTTGATAGGGTTAGTGTTGGCTATTTGGCTGTGCCTCGGGGTGCCACCTTAACTATTTCATGCTGAGGGGTGGCTCCGGCTCTGGTAAGAGGTGTATGAGGAAGTACTTGATAATGGCTAAGTTTAGGCTGACTTGCTTGAATGAATCGAATGGAGTCAACGAGGGCTTGCTGGGCTTACACCAAAGCCAACACGGCGTTCAGAGCTTGGAACTAGTCGCCTTGTGCTTGAGGGATTCCTGGTGATGGGAGCTGGGCAAAAGGATCCTGGGGATCATCTGTTAATGTCATCTCACTAGCTCTTAGATGCCCAGGCCTAATGGAGGATCAAGAAAAAGCATCCTTTTTCAAGCCATGGTGTCACAAGCACTAGTCTTCCCCAGTAGAGTATTGTAGGCAAAGGTGGACTGGCAAGAGTAAGGTTGATTTACACATGATTCGATTTAGGAATCCTGATGGTCGTCAATGTGACTCGGGTCTACCGGAGAGGGGTGAGGAGAGGATCTAGAGCAACCGAGAGAGAGAGAGAGAGAGAGAGAGAGAGAGAGGGGGGGACTGTATGCTCAACTCAAAGCTAGGGCATCAATGGTCGAATCCTGAGATGAGAGAAAACGACCAAGTAAAAGAAGAAGTCGAGAGAGGAAAAGAGCTAGAACTATCACACTTTTTACATATGGATATATATGTATATATATTGTGAGAGTTAGAAATGATGATTCTGCCATGTGGCGATCCCCGGTTGGGCCAGTACCAGAGTTATCATGACCTTGAACGGTTGTGTCAGCTCTGGTCGATCCGATTGGATGGGGACTTATATTACTCGTCCAGCCAAGGGCTACCACGTGGTACCGTGTTTAATGTTGTGCAAGCCGCATTGATGGTGAGTGACCCTATTTGTCTTAATTAATCTTGCACTTCAGTGCAATCTAGGAGATAGTTTCTCTCTCTTAGCTAGTTGACAAGACAGATCCCCGTTCATAGGGGGTGAGCAGCTCAACAGTTTCCTTTAATCATAGCCACAAGAGCACAATCCATAAGTAGATCCCGAGAAGATGGACAAGAGCTTTCTTTGAAGCTTTCTTGGATTTAAGGAAGGCAAACCTCGAGCATAGGGTGCTTTGTTAATGATATTGAAGATACTCATGGTGAACCCAGGCTCACAGGGAGAGTGGGTGTCAAGGTGATTTAGGAGGAGCCTTGGAAGACTCACAGGGTTAGGTTGGTTTAAAGAACTTCACGGGGGTTGCTCTCCTAGAGATTTTCACCTTGCTAACATAACCCACACAAGGCTGACATAAAGTGTCTTAGGGAGGTTAAGTGGCTTGCCATCTGGAGGGGGGCTTGATCACGTGGCATGAGCAGATTGGACTACCTACACCAGGCCAGAGGTAGTTTTGAGTATTTCATTACTTTCATTAATGATTATTCAAGGTATGGGTATATTTATTTCATGCACCGTAAGTCTAAATGCTTTGAGAAATTTAAAGTGTTAAAAGCATAAACTGAGTAGCGTCATGGTAAATGTATCAAGACACTACGATCTGGTTATGGTGGCGAGTACCTCTAGAGAGAATTTGTGGATTAGTTATCAAATGAGGGAATTAAGTCCCAATTGTTCGCACCAGGTATGCAACAATAGAATGTATAGCAGAAAGAAAAAAGAGAACTCTTATGGATATGATTGGATCTATAATAAGTTATTCGAATTTGTCTAATTCATTTTGGGGCCATGCACTTGAAACAACAGTATATATTCTGAACTTGGTACCATATAAGTTAGTACTTATTACTCCCACAGAGCTATGGAATGGGTGCAAGCCTAGTATACGGTATATTCAGATATGGGATAGTTTAGCATACGTGCTAAAAGGGGTAAGAAAACAAGTTGGAATTAAGAATAGATGTCTGTTTGTTTGTTGGGTATCCTAGAGGAACAAAAGGTGGTTTATTTTATTGCCCTAAGTATTAGAAGGTCATTGTTAGCACCAATGCCTGATTTTTAGAATAGGACTATGCAATGAACCACAAACCCAGAAGTAGGATTGTTTTAGAAGAGCTAAGAGGAGATAGATTGGCATATATACCAACAGTACAAGAAGAAGTACCACAAGACTGAGTCATTGACATCCTATTGCCTCGGCGTAGTGGGAGGAATATTGTGACTTAGGCTGATCTTGAATCACATGTGGAAATTATTAACACATTGGTTCTACAACCAAGGCGAGATGATGGTGCACAAGGATCAGAATCACAAGAGCAATTCACTCGTATTACATAGCCACATGTCATGCCTTATCGTAATGGGAGGGTTATATGCCAACCTTTTCGGTATATGCTCTTGCAAAAGTCTTATGACAGGATCTTTGATGAACTGGATGCCAAACCCATGAACTACCATGGGGCACTTCAAGATAAAATATGCAAAACTTTGAAAAAAGGCTATGAAATCAGAGACATAGTCTATGCATTCTAATCATGTCTGGAATCTTGTAGAATCACCCAAAGGGATAAAACTCATCAGATGCAAGTGGATTTATAAAAAGAAGTAAGGACCAGACGAGAAGGTAGAAACCTTCAAAACTAGGCTTGTTGCAAAAGGATTCACTAAAAAATAGGGGATCGACTATGACGAAACCTTTTCGTGGTAGCCATGCTAAAGTTTATTGGATTCTCTTATCGATTGTAGCTCATTTCGATTACGAAATTTGGCAAATGAATGTCAATATAGCTTTCCTTAATGAAAGTATTTATGGATGTATTTATATGATTTAGGCAGGTGGTTTTGTAGTAAAATGGCAAGATTACATGGTGTGCAAGCTTAAGACATCAATTTATGGACTTAAGTAGGTATCTAGGTCTTGGAACACTCAATTTGAGCTAGCCATTAAATCTTATGGCTTTAATCAATGCATTGACGAGTCGTGTGTGTGCAAGAAACATAGTGGAAATGTGATGGTATTCTTGGTGCTATAAGTGGATGATATCTTACTTATCGGATATGACATGGAGGTGTTATCTTCAGTTAAGGTATGGTTAGTTAGATAGTTTGATATGAAGGAATTGGGAGAAGCCAATGTCATCCGTGGAATTAGGTTTTTGTGATATTGCAAGCAATGGATGTTGGGCTTATCATAAGCTATTTATTGTTGAGAATTTATACTAAAAGACATACTTTGTGTAATAGTTTTAGTATTTATTAACAAATTAGTTATTCCATTTTAATGAGAATCTGTGTGATCAATATTTTTTTTGCATTATTTATTTAATGGTTATGCATATGTGTGTCGTATTTTATATACTAGATGTTCTGGTGTATAAAGTACGACTTGCACACGGAATGTTAGATCATCGATTCTTGTGGAATATAAGTTTATCGTTCACAATCTTAGATGAATCTAGACACACTAGTAGGACTGTATCGCAAGATTTTAATAGGTCTATCTTGACTATAGAGAATGATATAATTTTAACTATTTACATTAGTATATTTTGTGTGTATTAAATAGGACTGTGTTGAGGTAATTATTTTTATATTGACTATATAAAGCAGTTAATGCTTATGATTATTACAAGTGCTTATGCTTTTAATCTTAATATAATTATTAGACATGTGCATGTAGTATTTATTATTTTGATTCACAAAATAGTGAGATTTTTTATAGGTTAATAAACTCAGTGAGTTGGGCGATAACTTTATGTATATGGTGAATATTAATTATTGATGGAATTCATGTCCTGATAAAGGGATTGATGATACTCCCTTGAGAAAGTTTATAAGTTTTGATTATGTTAAATCCTGGAATTAGATTATGAATTCGACATATCAAATAAGTTAAGTGAAAGGTCTCAAGTAGTTGAATAAGTCTATTAAATTTAAATTATCAGTAATTTAATTTAATAGACGGGTATCTGCAATCTTAATGTGGGGAGATAAATAAGTATTTAATAATATGAAGCTTGAAATATAATTCCTAATATGACCGGGAGTGCAATTATAATTTTTTGGTGGTATAACTTATAATTTACGTGAGTAAGGATTAATTCTTTTTGGATTAGGAATCCTTATTGGTGTACAAAACTCTAGTCATACTAATCATGTGATCCTTGTTGTAGCCTCTATATATGAACTCTATAAGCAGCTAGGGTTACAATTCATAATCTCAGATCCACATTTTTGTGAGAGATAAAAACCCTCACCTAGTCAACTCTGATCAATCTTGGTCAACCTTAGAACTCTCGCGATAAGGTGATCGCCATCTAATCACTCTCTTTAAACGTACTAGCTCTGGGAATCAAACCGGCAACATCCGGGACACTTTCCAGAGTATTCCTTTCTATTTTTGGCCAAGCCTTACCGCTCGGCACCTTCCCTTTTTGAACCAAAACCTTCTTGCTCCACTTCAGGTGAAGCATCACTATTCTTTAGCCAGGCTCCACTAATAGTGGCGCATAACCCTCCAGAATCCGTTACGAATCGACCAACCCCGTATCTAGCTTTTTTCTAAGCCCCCATTCAATCTCTCTACACCACTATTAGTGGCGCACGGCTAATATTTAGCCGTGCGCCACTCCACTCTCCTATTTTTGCACTATAAATATATGCCTTTCCCCTCACTATTTTAGGTCAAAAAAATATCCAAAAACTCTCCCTCTCTCTTCAGACAGCTCTCAGAGCCCTCTCTCTCTCTCTCTCGAAGTCCAGTCAGCTGAGCCCTAGCCCGAAGCTTGAAGGCCTTAGCTTCCGAGCTCAACCAAAGGTCTGCCTTATTGCCCGGAAGCTTCTGAAATCTTTTCGAGTCCAAGGTCCTAGCCTCCATCAAGGAAAAAAGCAACGAAATGAGTAATCTCTAGTTTACCTTTCTGTACTCCACCATTTCCTCTTCTCCCTCCGAACCCACTTGGGTTCTTCTCTTTTTTAATTCCCTATCTCTAACCCCCCCTTTCTTGCATGCTCGGAACAAGAGGATGTTAAGTTCATGTAGAGAGTGAACAAGAGGAGATTACCGATCGGGACGCTCGTTTTGGCCCTCACTTACTTCACGGCATGGCCTTAGGGCCCTATTGCAATGTGGTGATACCTAGCCTTGTATGTTTCTTACCGTTATTATCATCATCGTACATTTGCATTCTCACCATGTCTTTACCCTTGAAGTACTTTTTCAAAGTTGTTTTCTCAAAGCCACAATTCTAGGTGGATCCTAACCCTCTATGATTAAGGTTCTCCTGAAAAAGTGTGACACTTTAAATAGCTCCCGTTAGCCTACATTTCTTTTCAAAAATTTGATCTTGGAATGATCCTAGTCCTTTCATGACTAAGGTTGTTTCAAGAAGTGTGTAACATTCAAAAAAAATCCAAAAAGTCTACATTTTTGGCCTCGTTCCTTTATTGTTTTTCAAAGCTACAAGCCTAAAGCGCTCTAGCTTTTCAATGGCTAGAATGACTTTAGGCAAAGTGTGATATTCATTTGAATGTTTAAAATCCAAGTTAGGGCCCGAGGCTCGGGCCCTAAAATATGTTTTAAAAAGACTCGATTTTCGACCCATTTGTAAAACTCGCATTGGTTAAACTCTAGAAGTCCAATCCTATGAAGGTTTCGTTTTTGCCCATTTGAAAACTTCCCTTTTTCAAGTCAAAACTATACCTTTTTCAAAACCTCAAAATCCTCAATTTTCAAATCAATCGAAACTTCTCTTTTCCAAACTTTCCTTTTTAAAATCAATCAAATCAAAACCTTCCATTTCAAATCCCTTAAATCACTCCTTTTTCAAACCTTCTAAATTTAAACCGTAAATTAACTCCTCCCATTTTGGAAACATTTCAAACTTACATTTTTCAAGCAAATCAAATCTTTTCGAAAAAAGAAATAAAGTCTTCTCAAATCAAAGCTTTTCAAATCAAATTCAATCTTCCTGAAAATGAAACATTTTCAAATCTAATTTTCTTGAAAAGGAAATTTTTTCCAAACCCAATCTTTTCAAATCAAATCAAATCTTTTTTAATAAAATCTCAATCTTGCTAAAAAGGAAACACTTCCAAATCAAATCTTCCTAAAAAGGAAACATTTCAAAAATCAAATATTCCTGAAGAGGAAACATTTTCAAGTCAAATCTTCCTAAAAAGAAAACATTTTCAAACTCAAACTTTCCTAAAAATGAAACTTTCTAGAAATAGAAATTCATTTCAAAATTTCAACTTTTTCGGACTCTTATCCGAAGTATGACTGACCTGATCCTCTTTAAGGAGATACATAGGCATTTTCATGGGGTGCAGTCACAACCTTTTTCAAATTCCCAATTTCATTTTTCAAACTCTAATCCTTCTTTCAAACTATTTTTCAACTTTGTTTTCAGAAGTTTTTCTAAGTGGATAGCATTAAACATAGGTAACCGGTGAGTCATAATTAGGTGAGTAAAAGGTGAATGGACATGTAGGTATCGTAAGGGCAAGGTAAGGTGGTAGTCTTAGGACATCTTCCATGCACATAACCAACCCTCGGACTTAAGAATTTTTGTTTCAAAGACCAAAACTAGAGTCAATTTTCAAAGAGGCTTTCTAACGTTTTTAGGGTTGTCAAACAACCCTACCTTCTAAAACCCTCTCATGAGGACATTTTTCAAAAACCTTTTGCAAAACCTAAGTTAACCCTTGGGTGTTCTATTTGGTGTAGATGACCTAGCACATCTTTAAATATGTTAGGTGGTGACTCTAAAGACCTTTTCAAAAAGCCCTAATCAATTCTATTTCAAAAATTCAAACCCCATCGCATTCGTCCTTCAGGAGGACGAGTTCTAACGAGAAAGCACCGTACCAATTCCCCTCTCCCCCCCAGGCCAAGAAGGCCTAGTGTCTGGAAACGGGGTGCGACACTTAGCTACTTAAAGCCCTTTAGGAAGCTCTGTCATTGAATAAGAAAACTTATACATGTTATAATTTAAGTAGAACTGCTTAAAGGAATTAGATAATGACTGGAGAATGATATCAACTTGGATTTCTCCTTCAATTTTAGCTTCAAGAATCTTTAGTTCATTCAGAAGACTAATAATCTTCAAAACACGATCCTTTACTAGTGTCTCTTCAACCATAGTCATGTTCATTAGGTCTCTTAAGGCAACTACCCTAGCAGCACGATAATGATCCCCAAAAATATGTTTGAGCCTCATCATCATATCATAGGCAGTGGGCATAAACTAATGTTAATATTGCAAAACATTTGATATAGATGCCAAAATGTAGCACTGTAACATCTCGTCAGCCTTTATCCACTTCTGGTAAGACCGAGTTTCCTCATCAGTTGCCTCCTCACTAGGTTGCTGCGGACAGACATCTATGAGTACAAACTTGTACTATTCCCTAGTCAACACAATATTCAAGTTCCTTTTCCAATCAATATAATTAGTTTAAACCAATTTGTTTTCTTTGAGAATAACAACAAGTGGATTGAAAACATTTTAATCTTGAGAATTGTTAGGCATTTATACTAAAAAACATGTTTCCTGTAATGACTTTAGGATTTACTAATAAATTGCTTATTTCATTTTAATATGAATCTGTGTGAGCAATATATGTCTAATATTATTTATTTAATAATTATGCATATGTGTCTCTTATTCTATATAGTAAGTGATCTGGTGTGTAGAGTATGACTTATACATAGAAGATTAGATCATCGATTCTTATGGAATATAAGCTTATAGTTTGCAGTCTTAGATGAAACTGGACACACCATCAATAGGACTATAGCACAAAGTTTTAAAAGGTTTGTCATGACTATTGGAAATGGTATAGTTTTAACTTTTTGTAATAGTACACTTTGTGTATTTTGAGCAGAACCGTGTTGAGGTAATTGTTTTTATAGTGACTATATAAAACAATTAATCGCACATGATTATTATGAATACTTATGGTCTTAATCTTAATATAGTTATTAGACACGTGCATGTAGTGTTTATTATTTTGATTTACAAAGAGTGAGATTATTTATGGGTCAATAAACTCAGTGAGCTGGGTGATAACATTATGTATGTGGTAAATATTAATTATTGATAGAATCCACATCCCGGTGTAGCTTGATGATACCCCTCCGAGGAAGCTTGTAAGTTTTGATTATATCAAACCTTGCAGGTGGATTATGAATCTGACATATCAAATACGTTAAGTGAAAGGTGTCAAGGAATTAAACAAGTCTATTAAATTTAATTGTCAATAATTTATTTTAATAGACGGGTATTTGTAATCTTAACATGAAGAGATAAGTAAACATTTAATAATATGGAGCTCAAAATAAAATTTCTAGTGTGACAGGGTGTGCAATTATAATTGTTTAGTAGTATAAATTATGATTTACATAAATAAGAATTAATTCTGGTTGGATCAGGAATGCTTATTTGTGTAGGAAGTCCTAATCATAGAAATCATGTGGCTCCTGTTGTAGCCTCTATATATACGCACTTTATGAGCATAGGGTTACATTTACTCATAATCTCATATACACTTTTTTGTAAGAGAAAGAAACCCTAGCAGCTGCGAGCTCACTCTTTCTAGAGTTAAGCGTGTACTAAGAATGCAGTAGAAGTTCAATGATTGCATTCGAGCAGTTGATTCGTACTCATTGGTTGTTTAGATTGAAGCAGCAGGTGTTTGAAGATCATACCTGTTGTTATTCGAGATCGAATCAGAGAGATCTCGAAGGTATGTTACTAATCATGTAGATTAGTTTATGCTAATCATATCAAAAAAAAATTTGGTATTATATGAATACACTATAGTCAGGTCAAGAGAAATTACGTAATCCCCTACAAAGTAATAATGAGGGTGATGATGATAGAATTGTGCACATAGAGTGTCCCAAGGAATTATGCCAAAAAAAAAAGAGGAAACAATGCTTTTTATGATGTGATGTAGTAGATTGATTTTATCATCTTTTTATTTTAAGCATAGTGCAATGTCATTGACAATTGTCGATTGGAATCTTATTGTTGTTTTGGTTGTGCTTGTTTTTGAGTTTTCACTGTTGATGTTGTAAACTCTAGTGCTTAATCATGTGTAAAAATCATGTGTCTTCCATAAATAACAAACATGTTGTAAACTCTAGTGATTGTTTTGGTTGTGCTTGTTTTTAGTTTTGACTCTTGATTTTATAAACTCACATGCGAGTAATAATCAAGTGACCACAAAAGCAAGACACATAATTTTTTTTGTGGAAATTCAATCCAAGGAAAAACCACGGAATCGACACTTGGTCTAACTCAATCCTCAATTATAAAGTTGAACAGTTAGAGGAGATCTCTTACAGACCATTTGTCTAAAACTTGAACAGTTACAAGAGATCTTTTACAGACCATTCGTCTAAGTACTCTTGATGTATGGTTACTAAGGAGAAGACAATAGGCTTGAGAGTGTTCTCCTTAAGTTCTAGTCCAACCTCTTTATATGTTCTCAAGTCATGCAAAATATTAGGAAAATGTGGAATATAAATAGTATATGAAAATAGGTGTAATCCTAAGTTTTCCAAAATTGTAACTTGCATGAAATTCGCAAGGTTCGCTCAAGGAAACTAAGGGTGAACCTCTATGAAGTTGTTGTAGATTTCATATTCATGTAGAACTCGAAAAGTTACATGAAATGGATACATTATTGATTACATTCCAAAAGTGTATTCTCAAAGCCCAAATTAGTTGATTGTTTGCTATTTTTTACATATTAGATTGTTGTTTTATCTTCTGAAATGACCTAAACATGCCTTAATTTGTTTTTATAGGAATCAGAGTCCAAACAAACGAAAAGGATCAGAGATCGGCCAACCGATCGATTGGCCCAAAGGACCAATTGATTTGGTGATCGATCAGTGACGTCGGAAAATCTACCTATCCCTCTTCTACAGTTGCGGAGGTCTCCTAAAACCAAACTTCAAAGGGGGCGTTTTTTCGATCGAAGGCCGATCAATCGCCTATCCTCCAGATTGATCGCCTTGCCCAGTCCCTGTTTGTATACACATGTATATAAGGCTGTTTGAACGTTTTTTGAAGGAGACTCTCTCGTACAGTCTCACTCTCTCTCATTGTAGAACTTAAAATGTTGTATTAGAGATAGCATTTGTATTGTCTTTGGTTTTCATAGCATTTTCTTTCATTTTCTTTGTAACCAAACACTTGATTTCATATATAAAAATCTAGATTTATAGTTTCTAATGTCTTCTCAACACTTCTACATGCTCTCTATAATGAAAGGGGAGTATTCTAATTCTATTGAATATCTTTAGATTTTTTCTTCTTTACTTAATTAGAGTTAATTTCTCTAGAAATCTTAGATTCATAATCATAGTTTGACGAATTTATGGTTGGCTTCTAAAGATCTCAAAAGGTTTTCAAATTATACTCTAAACCCAAGGTTTTCAAGTCTATATTCCCCGAATCAAGGATCCATGGGGAGATCCTTGATTTTAGTTATCCAAACTCTTTTTCTTTAATCCCACATGAGAATTAATAAATTGGATCAATTGTATCCACATTTCTCTTCAAAATCGATTTGATTCTTTAGTTAATCAATTTGAATTATAAGTTGCTAGCATTGCTTAGGTTTAATTGTCTAGCTCTAGTCTCAGTTGTTCTTAGTTCTTTAGCTTGGAGGGTTATTGCTGGCATTTCCATTGGGTAATTGAGTAGTTGATAGTTACTTTTGCTTTAATTGATTAGAGATTAGCAGATTAACTCCCAAAACCTCTAAAAGATTTTTGGTCTAAATTTGGTTACCAAAGATTGATTCTCTACTTGGTTTAGCAATCTTGGGTCAATATCTTTCCAATATCATGCTTTGTGTTGATTGCTAAACTTGCACAAATCCCTTGGGAAATAACGATCCAAGACTTAACCAGTAAAATTGTAACACGGCCACTTGCTCTTGAGTGCACGTTTCGACATGGATTAAAATTTTTGGTGCCATTGCCGGGGATTTGAAGGCACGAGCTAAGTTTGAAAAAAAAAAATTGAATTAAATTGCAAAAAAACAGGTGAGAATTGATCACTCACCTCCGAGGAAAGCATCTACGGCTTAGGGCCAATGGTACATCCTTCTTCCCTTTTATGTAAATATCCATGCTAGTTTTTTAGTTTATTATTTTTGTAGTTTGTTTTGTTTGATTAGGATAATTTCATTGAATCTTGCCAAGAGCCCAATTGGTGGCATAGTTTGGAGGATAGGTTAGTGTGCTATAGTTTTGAATTGGTGGTATTGTCTTTGCATGTGGAGATTAGGGGATTTGAAGTGAATTGAAAAATTCGTTGTCCGGTAATTGCATTGAGAAAAAGTCATTGCCCGACTATATATATGCTTATGTATGATGTGTTGATAGGATCTAAAAATCTCATTTGTTGCATTTATTTGCATGTCATCATTCACACGTGATATATACGAACGTCTTATGAGGCTTGAGACCGCTAGTTCTTCTTCATCTTCTAAAAAACTTACTCCCGGACTTCCTTTAGTAGTCAACCTTGGTTTTATCCCTATGGCTAACATCAACGAAGGAGGGCTACCTAACTTATTTCTCCTATATAGATCATTGAAGCACACCATGAAAAGTGCATGAGCTTCAACGGATCTGTCCCTCAAAAATTAAAGAAAACCTATAGTACTATCACTTTCTTGGAGACAGAGGAAGTATCCATTCCTCATAATCGGCCATGGTATGCTACTATTTAAGTAAATGGTGCTGAATTCAAGGGAGCCATCTTGGATGATGAAAGCTTGGATTAACATTATGCCTAGAACTACTTTTGAGAGAACAAGTATTCTTTAAAGTCAACTGGTCATAGATAACTTTATTTTGAGTAATCTAGTTGATCCAAAGAGCATATGTGCACCATGATTTGTTGTTGATGAAGATTAGATAGAGTAGATCTATCAAGCTTAAGATTCAAAACAACCTACTAAAGAAAATTCAAATGCAAAAAGGAGTAACTTGAATGAGAAGCAAACTGTAAAGACTCGGAAATTTTTGAAATAATAATACAGTTATGGATACCTAAATTTGTACATATATTGTCATAAGTATATAAGTTATTTATTACAGGTTCGATGTATAGTTACACGCATATTTTGTCTTTGAGTTTCCTTTTGGATTATTTTAGTAAACCAGGTGTTTGCGGGGTTATGTGGAACCCACGAGTCTATTGGTACACAATATACAATTGAACCCAAAATAATTTTTTCTTTAATAAGTAATGTTACGGACTTAGTTTTGTGAATTTTAGGGGTTTCAGAACCGAATTTAGCCTTGTTTTGTGTTCTGATGACAAAACTGTAATTTTCTCTCTTCTTTACGACAGCCTCTCTGTTGTCTATTTCTCTCTTTTTTGTTCTTCATATCATCTCTAGCTTTGAAGGTATAGACTTGGGATTTTACTATTGGACCAAAAATTAAAGTTGTTCTACTCACTAAACTCTACAAATCTACTGGGTTGGATTTTCGTTTTGGACAACTTTGATAAATGGAGTTTTGTTACACTTCACTTAAGGTAGGGTTTTTACTAATCTTGCCAATCGTTGGTATTTTATCTTGCATTTGCAAGTTTTTATTAGTTAAAATCATGTATTAGTTTAAGTATATCGTGAAACCCTATATTTATGTCGATATTAAGATGAGTTTAATACTTATGCTCTACGTGTAGTTTCAAATTTGACGAGATACCAAGTGATGTGATATGTATTGGAATGATGTAGTTTGGTTTGTATGAAAAGAGAAAATTAGGAAGACTTAGATATGTTAATAGATATAATGTTAAAAATTAATGCAACCAAGGTGTTTGATGAAATGTCTCTATTGTGTGTAATGTAGAATGAAATGCATGCTATTACTATTGAGTTAACGTACATATGCTCTAAGTAAATTTTCATTATAACTGTCTAAATACATGAAATTTGAGAGCCAAAGAAGAATTATTTGAAACTGGACTTATAAAGGTTTCCAACCATAGGTCACGAGTAAGATTACAAGCTCATATGAGAAAGATATGTTTGTTCAAAGTGAAACCAAAAAATCTGAAATAGAAAAGTTATAGGGTCACGGTATTGTTTAAATTTGTTATATTTAGAAGTTTTATCTATACATGAGTTTTTGAACATATGAACTATGCGTTTTAATAGGTCTTTGGGACTTGACCACGCTCAAAAATATTATGGCTATGAATTTTGGTAAATTTTTAAAATTGAACTAGTGTTGTTGAGATTACATTTCTTGTTCTGTCTTTATTATCTTGAGACAATGTAATGAACGTATTCAAATGGTAGATTGCATGACATGATTATAGGTGGTTATTTTCATGAAACATGATAACATTTTACGAAGTGGGTTTTGTATTACAAATATTTGAACTATAAAAATGAAAAAGGATGTAAAGGTGAGATGTCTTGACAAATTTAACATGGATTAAATTATAATATTATAATGAACCATATCGATGGGAAATGAAGGTTACAAAAGAGTTGAAATGTTGGAATTGTGTTGGCTAGTGATTGCCAACGAGAAATGGTTGGAAACGAAAAATGTGAAAACAAATTGGATAATGTTGCGTGGGTGTGCAGTGTGGTGTGGTGTGGTGGGGAGTGTTATGATTTGTTTGATGCATGCATGGTGTGGTGTAAGGTATGTGTTTTGATTTTGCGTGAGTCAAAGTTTGGGATTTGTGGTATAGCAATAATTTGGGGTGAAGCCCATTGATGAAAAGCCATAGCACTGGCCAGATGGTGCTCGTGTCCATCAGGTTAGTAGCTCGTCGATAGGTGCATGTATGACAAGGCCTGCACAATAGCTAGTTGCTCGGGTTTGTGTACACAAATTCCCGGGCTGGTGGTTGTGTTGCTTACATGAGTGTGTTGTGTGTGTTGAGTTGATTGAAACTTTGTTTTGAAAAGGAATGAGAAACTTGAAACATAACAATGGAATAGAAACTTCTTGATTGCATTAAGTGACGTAAATGTGACGGTATTGGTGTTGAGAACTTAACGTCTATTGATGCATTTAAGTCTTAAGCATGGTTATGATGTTGTACACGTACACATGCCATCATATTGATAATTGCTACATTTATATCCTGTGTAATACCATTATATTGTACACTTGCACAAGCTAATGTTTTTTCTATTGGACACATTTGCTCAAGCGTATTCTCGTAGATAATATTTCAGCCGTTTACCCACGTCTTAATATCGTGAAGTTTTTGGGTATTACATCTTTTGTAATTTTGGTGGTATAAACAAGGACTGATATATATATTGAAAATAGCAAAGTTATTGTGATTTTGGAGATGTTTCAATAGTGTGGGGATGTTTTTTTTGGTTAATGGATAAACAATGTACAGTGGTAGATGAAACTCTTTTTATGATTTTCTTTCACATAACAGTCCATTTGTAAAGCTTGTATCTTATTAAACGGTTGGTATTTGAAAAACCAGTTTCTAAGGAAAATAGTACATTTATATCATGATCTCTGTTTGGTTAAGGATTGAAGGAGTTGTGTTAAATTTTCTCCAAGTGTATTGAATCTAACCTTGGTACTTTATTTTGACCATAACTTGACCTGTACATTGAATTTGCAAGTGATTTCAGTGGAATTGGAAACATATTCATCATAGAACATGCATATGGAATTTCATAGTATTTGAGATTGTGATTTAAGAGAAATTGTATTTTGAAGTTTTCATTTCTAGGCAAATTTTATTTAAAAGTTGCTAAAGTTTGGTTGGGTTGTGAAAATGTCTAACACATTAAGAAAACGTGTTTAACACCTTTGGACAGAACCTCATTCTTGTTAGTCTCTGGTTATAAATGCCGACACCTATTTTCAATGGTGTCGACAACTTGAAACAAAATCTGTGGTGAAGTTTGGTGTAGTAAAGGTGTTAATACCTTGAGACCGAAACTTTGAACAGGATGTAGAAGGCAAAAATGTCAACACCTCTTTACAGGGGTCAACATTTACACTTGGGCAACTTAGTTTTTCATTTGTTTAGAGTTCTAAACATAATCTGACACATGTATAACTCTAATACAAGTTCTATAAATAGGATTTAGCCTTTGGGATCAACATTTTAAATTAACCTTTTGGCTAGTATATTTTTCTCTTTCCCTTTATTATATTTATTTCTTTTACACATTTTATCTCATGCTCTCGGGTCACGGAATCCAGGGTGTGACACAAGCCAAACAATTCCAAAAACATTTCCGAATAATCAGGAATATTTCAAAGGTTTAGGATAGGATGCAAGAAGGTTCAGAGGAAGTAGTAGAGGTTGAATGAGAAGAAGAGTGAAGTGCATAGTCAGTCTATTTCACAGTCTCTCAAACCATTCAAAGATCAAAAGAGTTGACTTCTGAGTCAAACCGTGTGACAAGGAGAGGAATCAATTTTTTTTTTCAGAAAATTTTATAGGAAAATAGACCCGATGAGTTCTTGGTTCTAGCCATAGTTAATAAAATACGGGACGGAAAAAGAACAGTATCTAATACGTACAGGTTTAATACAAGTTTTGTTTTAAAAATACGGTCACAAAATTCGGCATAAAAATACAAAAACATCAAAAATATGAATATATAATATACGAGGATCATATGAACATTAGTTAAAAAGTCTAGATAAAAAATATAATAATATCTATAAATAATTTCTTCCTATACATGTTACTAGGTACAATGTGTAATTTATCAATTTTAATTTTAATTTTTAATTTAATATATTGACTATTAATAAGAATTTATAGAAAAGTATGTTTGATAGTTTAAGTATATCAACTATTAGAATATTTTCTAATCTTGAGCTGTACAAGTTTTTTTCTATAATTAATAGTCAAATGAGTTTAATGCTCAGTAATTTTACTATTATAATTATATATTAAATATATAATCAATAATGTGCTAAGGTTATATTAGATTATATCTTTTTTAATCAAGTATTTTTCAAAAGTATATGAAACATTTAATACATGAACTATACGGTCCAACTATAAAAATAAAAAAAAAGAATATTTTTCGTTAGGTTTCAAATCTGAATAGAAAGCGTAAGTTTTTTTCATTTATATATACATATAGGTATTAAACGTGAATAGTATGAGTATTAACTAACTATGGTTTTAGCTCAAATTGAAGGGGAGAGAAAATTCTATTAAATTAGAAATGGAAGAGAAAATGAAGCTCAGGCTTTTCCCAAAAGGAATTGGGCAACCATCTAACCCTAGTCAATAATTAATGGTCCGTTTGAAAACTCGAGGGACAAAAAGGGGCTAAAAAAGCATTTGGTAGGAGGGAAAAAGAAATAAAAGAATAAAAAGGAAAGTGGTATTATTGTATGAATACAGAGGAGAGGATAGTTTGTCATCCTTTCTTCTTGTTTGGGAAAGATAAAGAAGTGAAGAAACGGAAATTTTATTTTGATAATATCAAGAAAAAGGAAATCACTTGTCTAAAAACACCATAGATAAAACGGGTAATTAATATCTCCCATCTCTTTTTCTGTTTAAATCTCTCCACTTTTACAGTGATGCAAAATTTTGGTTATAAAGGACTATGATTTCTCTCCATTTAATCTATCCAAACAGGTGATTAAAAAAAGGTGTCCCTTTCCTTTTTTTCTCTGTAAATACTCCAATCAAAATAGACTCTGGATCCAACCACAAAAACATAGCCATGAGCAAGAAGCTAGAAGCTAGCAGTTGACTATTGTTTTGGATAAACTGCTTCATTTTCCTATTAATAATAGGCGGAAAAGCCTAAAAATATTACAAATTCTAAAGCCCTAACCTGCGAAAAGGCAATTAACTAGAGCATTCTCAACAATGTAATTAATCCACAACGTTCCCATATTGCCCTTGTTAGAAGGACAATCAAAGTAATCCAGATGATTTATGAAGGGATGCATCTTATCACCCTTTCTAAATACGTGGATTACTTCGGACCAAGCCGCAACATACAAAGTGGTCCTTAAATCAACACTGCAGAGATGGGGTGGGCAGGAGAAAACGAGGGGGAAAAAAACCTCAACCGGATGCAAGGAAATTCTTCTGAAAGTCACTAGACCCATTCCTTCGGATTAATGCAAGCATTCATTAGTATCCACTAAAAAAAATTCGACATGAATCAATTTTCCTGAAAATTACTAGGCCCATTCCTTTGGATTGATGCAAGCATCCAGTAGTTTCCATTCTTCACTCCCCTCTTCCGGTTTCTGCACAAAAAAAATAATAAAAAAAGAAATTGAAACCATGATAAATAAAATAAAATAAAAAATCATATGTTTTAACTTCTTAGATAAAACATCCCCACAGAAGGATCAATCAAGTTGAATAAAAGCTCACATGGTCATATTCCCACTGTGCAGTTAATGGAAGAGAAACAAGAATACTCTCAATTCTACCTCCTGTCTTCAGACCAAATGTTGTTCCTCGATCATAAACCTTCAGGCAAAAAAAAAAAAAGAAGAAAAAAATACGACATTAGAGAGTTTTTAAAAGTACTTCTCTTTGGATCTTCAGAGCTAGTTTCGATACCAAGTTGAATTCTACATGGCGCCCCCTCCGCAATTGCTGGCCTGGTGCTGATCTGTAAAAGGCACATCTTTTCTCTTCTCTACTATTGGTATGTAAGCAGGAACCACAGAATTTGCACATTCTGCAGATTGGCAATAAATATGTAAATAATGAGTGTACCTTTTCTTTCCTTTTTTTTTTTTTTTGGACTCAAGGCCGTTTGCCAGGTACCCACCAACATGCGTCTGGAAACACTTGAATTTCTCAAAGTTGGATGTTAGCTCTCTATAGTTTATAAAACTGAAACACATTCCACTTGACCAGTGGCTATGAATACACACACTCAATGAATATTATTTAAACCAATTACCAGTGGCAAAGGAAAAAAGCATTTTCTGATCATAGTCATTAAGATCATCAAAAAATATTCCACCAAGCCCTCGCCTCTCTCCCCGGTGCTGCATACGATGCAAACAGTCAGTATAAAGCTAAAATGTGTTCAACTCCAATAATTTCAAGTATCAGTTAAGAATGGCAGCAATCACCATAAAGCATACTACAAGTTCAAGACACCTTTCTCCACTAGATGGAGTTAAAAGAAAAACACAATGCCTGATGTCTGATTGCCATCTCCACTAATACAAAACCTAGTAATTGTAAGATTTAGCGACAGTCTTATCAAAAATAAAATCAAAGATTTAGCAACAAACAGACTCATGATGACAACAGATTACTTATATACCATTCACACATGGAACTGGCAGAAAACCTTGATAACACTGAGGATTGAAGTGTGAATTAAGTTAGGTCTGCTAATGGTCCGACTCAAATGAGTTTGGAATTGCCAAGTTCACTCCTGGCTAGGAAAACCTGTTCTAACCTACAAAAATTGGCACCTACTAGCAATCAATTTTTTTAAATTGAAAAAGTAGCTGAAATATCAGAACTTGAAAATAAGGTTAAATTAATCAAAATTTCTTAAATAATTATTAATTTAATAAGTACTAGATTTTAAAATTTATTGGCAGGCAATACATGAACGTGGGTACGAGATACTATTGCTCATTAAGTTACCTCTGACTATATCCATCAAAAGAAGGGAAGCACATGGTCCTAAATAACTTGAAGTTGCACTTTCTTATGTTTCTCGGTAGCATGGTTATTTCAAATGAGTAATGCACTACCCATCTTATGACACAAACCTCGCATAAATACAACTTCTATCATATAGCCATGTAACATGGACTCTCCAAAATTTGTGGAGTACCCATTTTGAACACTTGACACTTGGGTTAGAGTATGGGATGTACTGAGTTTTGAACGGATCGGGACAACTTATCCAACTTCATTAGTAAAGGGGAAACTTGGGCAGGTTACTTTCTGAGCTTCAGAAATTGACAGCTGTTTTTGAAACCATTAATGTGCTCAAAAAAAAAAAAAACCATTAATATAGAAATGTTAGCTCGATCACACTTTTCACATTTCAATGAACAAAATAGTTCCCAATTTGCAGTCAATTATTTTGAGAAAAGATGTTTGTGCAGTCTGTTCTTTTGAGAGATATTCATGTATAATTACCAAAAAGGAAAGGGGACGGGGGAGAAGATGCTGATGTACAGTGCCAGGATTAACCTATCAATATCATCAAATATATATTTTATGCAGTAGTGTAGTAACAAGAAGCCCACATCTTGGCATATGCCCTTATGCAAATGGATACATCTATGTCAAAGTCTTCTTTTTCATAACTTGGATACAACAATCATCCTCAGGAACCCTCTTACAGCTGCAATAACTCATTCAAAACATGAATGCCCAATTTCTTTTAATTGCTTCTCGGAAATTCAACTCTAGATGACCATGTATAGCTAAGATAAGTGTCCATTGGATTGCGGGTGGTTAACTTCTTAGAAATCTCACCTTTTCTTCTTTGTTGTCACAATATGTTCAGCAAATCCAGTTCAAATAAAACTTTTTATTTTGAGATTTGAGTAAGACGATAAATTTTTTAAAGAAGATGCTATGGATTAAATGATAATTATAGGATCAGCAATGATATCAATGGAGCGTAAATGATAACATGATAGGATCATCAAAAGATATGAAAAGGGTCAAAGAAAGATAACAAATGTTCAATGATTATGATAGCATCATCAAAAGGCAGGCAAAACTGTTAAAATCAAAACAATAGTGCCTACCTTGATAGAAAATTAATGGTGAACGTACGTCTTAAGCAAAGAATTTAAGCCTTAAATAGACAGGTATCCCAATGGGTTAGATGCACAAGTCATTAGCACGAGGAGTAGATACAAGAAATTCACCCATATAAGTCCAAACAAACACTCAAATCTATATACTAGTTACCCAAAACAAAATATAATGTATGCATGTACAGTGTGTAAAATATATATTTTTGATGACTCAAGAAGCGACCCCAACTGAGCCCTTTGGACCCATGACCACGCATAAACCTAGGGGCACTGGAGTACCCCACCCTGAGCCAAGGATCAAAATTTCATTTTGATTTATCGTTTCGGAAATATTTCTGAAAATAATATGGAAACAGAGAAAAAATTAAAACACATCAGGAAGCATTTGGAAGCAAGAATTAAAATTCAGTGTGTTTCTAAAGCTAATAAATGAATAATTGAACATGTTTGAGGGTATACAACCATTTAAATTAGAAAAAGTTATGATAGCATTGAATAGTAAATGATAGTATATATAAAAAAAAAACTTAGAAAATTAATTTTAGTAAATTCATTAATCATTAAGCAATTTAGTTGAGAGTTAAGTGTTATTTTTATAGAATGATCCTAACTTAGTGTTAACATTACTTGACTGTGAAGATAATTTAAGAGTATGTGTTTCTTTAGTGCACTAATCTTCAAACAAAGATCTAGAAATTTTGGCCTGAACGACAATAAATGAAATTTCCTGTTAAATAATAAAGCTCAAATTGTATTTGTAATAATAAAAAGAAAAAAAGAAGGGAGTCACAACTCACAAGGATGAAAATTGTATAATACATGTGGAAACAATTCATTTTTTAGTATGTTTTGGCATGATTTCAGTATATTTCAGTAGAAAGATTGGAATTTCAGTATTCCATTAAAATTTCATGTTAGTTCCTGGGACGAAAATGTTTCTGCTGTTTCAATGCAAACAAAAGGAAATTTTGTTCCTTGCCCGTAGCACCAGGTAGAGCAGGTTATAGACCCGGGGTGGCCCTTAAGTGGATACACACTCGGTAGAGAATCAAACTAGAGACCTAAGCTTTTTGAAGCACTTATCTCAGCTCGTCCACATTTATTTATTTATGATAACCAAGGAGGACATATACATTTCTAACCACCAAATAATGAAGGAAAATATGATATATCAATTAGCCATTCTTTTTGCATATGTAACACCAACACAAAGGGCCCCTCCTGATTAGATTATTAATGATCAAGATCCTCACAAGCACCATGGCCCAACAAAAGAATGCCACTTCAAAGAGGGAACTTTAGTATGCATAACAACCTTCCATAGAAGAAACATCAACCTCACCTCTCAACATCCTGAACCTATTATCTTCTTCCAATATCTATGTTCTACACTGGCCATATGAATGTAGAGTGCGTGCTACCCCTTTCTGACAACTTCCTATAGTGAGCAACCATCGTCTCGTTACACGTAGTTACCCTAAACAAGCCTGGTAGCATCCTCTCCACATGCAAATGATCTCCCCAAAATAAAATCCTCAACCCATTACCCACCCTATAATTAATGTGTTTTGAAAACCATTTGGAATGGCTCCCATGAGCACATACCATTGGAAAGAGTAATCTCTCTTGACGTCCAATCCCCATCACAACCATATCTCCTCTACACCACTCGTCTCCCATGCTATTCCTTTCTTTTTTTTGGTAGCTTAATTGAAAATTCTAAGATTTATGATACCCAATTAATCCTTATCCATCAGAGAACACACCTCTTCCCTCTCAATCACATGATATTTATTTCAAATCAAGCCACCCCAAAGAAGGCCCTTCATAGCTTCTCTAGCCTCTTCTCTATTGATGATGTAAAAGCAAAGAGCAAAATGAAGTGGGCATGAAGACAAAAACAAAGATTGCTCTTGAAATGGTGATCTTATTAATACGAAGCCTACCCCCTTTCTATAAATATTGCCCAGTGTTACCTGAAACAAAACTCACACCTTAACAATTTACATTTTGATATCCACATTTCGAAACCTGGTATACTTTCATTCTAAAATTGTGAATCTAGTTATCAAAAAGTTTTTGTCCTATTTATTTCCTCAAAGTTCTCCGTAGAAGAAAAAAAATTTCAATATAATAGATTCAAATATAGATAGAACGAATTTTTGGATGGAGAAAATGCCAAAAAAAAAAAAAAAAATGGACCACAATGCTCCTATAAATGAGCTTTTTACATGATCAATCTAAAAAATAATAGAATTCATTTCATTGTATGCCTTGTTGTTAATAGAAAATTGTTCTCACATTTAAAAATACCATAATAAACAATAGTCCTCACTCCAACATCAAACCAACACAGTAAACAAATAAACAATAGGTTAAACCAACATCAAAACATCTAGAAATGCTGCTTTTCTCATCTACTAGACTCATCCATCACCATAATAACCAATATGGTGGTATAAAGGTTCTTCTGTCTAAAGCTACAAGAAATGCTGAAGAATGTCTCTGGAGAACTCCCAGACCCCCAATGGTTGTATAATTTTCTAACACCAAGGTACTTGTATGGATAAGATTAGATGCCAAGGTTCAATCCCCATTGCCTATTAAAATGAGACAGTTACTAGATAACCTTAAGAGGAATATATAACACAAATATAGGGTAAAACAAAAAGACTGAAATATAACAACAATAACAAGCTGTTCAAACATAGAAGTACCAGCATCCAAGTTGCATGAAATCCCATCCTAATTGAGAAGTTCTCCACATTGGCAATTAGGATTTGTACAAAATATGCACCAGCAGCACCATAAAATAGTACACCAGAAAGAACATTTAATAAGAGGTATACCTTGATGTAGAAGTAATCGTCACACCACTTCTTGAACCGAGGATAGAAGCTAGAGTTAAATTTGTCACAAGCACTCTTTTGAACCTACAAAAGTAGGCCAACATTAATATCTCTGAAGTAAAAAAAATATATCCATGCAAAATCAAAGAACAAAGAAATTTGTTTGTGTGGCAAAACTGGAGTGCAAACTGATATAAATGAATGCTTGCAATTGTCTGTGACGATTATGAATGTATATCGCAACATCACTAGCTACAGGTTCTTTTACCTTCTTTCTTCCTCAGCAGACTAAGTTGCAGAAGATCTAAGAAACAGGGACTAGCACTTAAAACTTCTAACATACTTTATTGGGAAACTACATTTTTTTCATACGAGCAAGAAAATTGCATTGCCATCCAAACAAGGGAATCTAGCAAAGGGAGCTTTAACTTCAGCACAGAAACATAATTCAAGATTGTGAGGCGTGCTTATTATACCGAATGGAAGTGCTTTACATCCTCCTCAAAGATGTATGCAGGTGTCAAATCAGTACCGCCACCAAACCACCATTGTCTCGGTGCCCCCGGAGCATCTGCATATACATCATACAGTTGATACTGTTTTACCAGTGTAAATAAAAAAAATGCATACATCATCACCATGGTTATGCATACAAATTTTCAATAATGCAGCCCGAGAAAAAAATAACTGCCTAGGGAATTTGATTTTGTATTCTCTAGTTACCTACTGGAAAAATTTCACAAATGACTCCTCGAATGCAAATAAAAGGCAATGAATATCTTCTTCCAATTGATAATTGCTCACTTCTGAATGGAAATCATTCAAACAATATGATTAAGAGAGTTTATCATGTATAACATTATTCGAAGAGCTCTCTCTGTTTACCTGTAGCTGTATTAATCAGTTGCATTCTTTTACCTTTTATTATTTTTAATCTTCTGCTTTTGTCATCTATTTTTGGGATTTCTTGCATTTCTTTCGTCTCAAGTTTGCCCTACACTACTATCCCTGCTTGATACGACGACATAGGAGAAGGGTGATTAAACGCTCTCACAAGCTCTAGTCAAGGATCAAAATTTTCTTTCGAGAGGTCGTTTCAATTGGCCCGGAAATGGAAACATTTTCGAAATATTTCAGGAACATTTAGTGACAAATATAAAAATAGTAAAATATAATCTTTTGTATTTTTCTTAATGAAAATTGTACAACATTTATGAAAAGTTTTAAATTCAAGTTAACACAACTTATTATTTCGGTATATAGAATTGTGTTTTGGTACATTTTTCTACGTTGTGGTATGTTTTGATGGAAATAATAGTGTTTCATTGTTCCACTAGTGTTTTGTTTTGGTTTCTTAGGAAACGAAAATATTTCGGCCGTTTCGATGGAAACAAATGGAAATTTTGTTTCTTTGACTCTAGTACCAAACTGATAAGAGCAGCATTAGCAAACTTTGAACAATGCAGCCTAATATCATCCTTAGGGCGGACTTGAAGCTTCTAAGTTTTGGGTTCAAAACAATTTTAGCGAAAGATTGTAGGCTTTTAGGAATTTAAATGGGCCAAAACGGCCTTGGTTCCCAAAGTGATTAGTTGCTGAATTTTCAGAAACTAGTAGCTGGAACTCCTCGGATAGCAATTATTCTAAGTTTTTTGGGGACGAATTGAAGAGCAAAAGATAGAAGGGGGGTAGGGTTTCTTAGGGCTTCAAAGGCAAGGATTTTAGTGATTAAGGGCTTTTTTAGGGCTGTCCATGAGAATTCACTAGGCCGTACCAGTGAAAGTGAAGAAGAAGAAGAATGTATGAATTCTCATGAGTTCCTCTGCTTGCAGCCTCCCGAGGATTAAGCTCTATCACAAAAACAATCTTAAATCCTCAATATCCAACTCTATTTATTGAAAGTCTGCATGAAGTTTACTGGCCGCCAGGTTTTCCTATTCCTAGAAGTAAGACCAAAAAAATTAAACTTGGGCTCTTTGACAATTACTACTTTTCTAGACTTTACATAGACTACATACAATGACTCAAGCACATAACTTGACCCATTAAGGAACCACGAATCTCTACTATTAACTTTCTCAAACAATTCTAAACATCACCAAACTAGCCAAGACACTTAATAAAACTAGAACAAACATAGCAGTAGCAAACTAGAGACCAATAAAATAAAATAAAGAAAACTCAATTTAACCTAAAAGTTTATTACACCAATTCCCAAGCACAATCTATGTGGAAATCACTAAGAAGCACGGACACTTTCGAGAATGTGTCATGTTCGAGCTGCACACTCCAACATATGTCGAACACACTTTCAAATGTATCCTCTTAATATTTTTAGAACTTGACAAGTTTCGGACATTTGGATGACAAGCTTCCACCACTAAAACTTATAAGAAACATTTTGCAAGTTTGAAGAAAATAACTTGGGATCTAATGATAAACAAAAACAGTGTGGATTTATACCTATTAATCCCTTCTTTAGGCTTTCTTTTTTTTTTTTTTTTTTTTTTTTGATAAGTCCCTCCTTTAGGCTTTTTAATTTTAGGAACTTTAAAACCCAAAGCTACCAATTTGCTTATGAATAGAGCTTTCTAAAATTGATATCTGGACTTTTTGTGCACTCTTCTTTTTCCAATATGTATAATGTGCAAAATAATTTCTTACTAATTGGATGTATCAAAAAAAATATCTATTTTTAATGTAAAGAAACGACGAAATAATAATTATTCTTATGTACGTAACATATATATTTATTTGTAGACATTTCCCTGCCATGTTGTGTCCTAATTTTTTTGTAAATTGTCGTATTAGTGTTGTCCATATCCATACTTCATAAGAAATTCCTATTTATCTTTTTTTCTTCTTAGCATGCTCTAGGCCACATAATGGATACTTTCTCAACATTGCATAATGTTTATCCATTCTCACTTTAGAGTTTTCATGTAAATCTTGGTGTTTCATGGTTATATTTGTTAAAAACATGTTTTAATTTTTGTTTCTTACTAAGTTGGGTAGTGTCTGGCTGTAATGAATCCATACCTAGATAGTCTACATGTAGGAGTGCAAATCGATGATTCCATTAGGAAGATCCACCCCAAGCTGGTGATTAGTATGTTAGCAATTCAAATTATTGATATACAGTACAATCTTAAGTACCAATTCCTTCCACTCCACGCTGGCCAAATACCATGTCACACAATATTCTTTCATAACACATTGTGTCACCATCAAATGGATTATCTAAAGGTTGTCTACAAGCCGTCACACAATTTAAGATGGTTTGGTGATACAAAACTATAACCGGTGACTATTCTTGCAAGGACAAGCAGAGCAGGTACAACAAACAAGAGGAAAAAAAGAAAAAAAATGAATGCAAACCAAAACAATGATCAAGGATATGATGATGGAAAATTGAATGGCATGCTAGGGTTCAAAACCTACCTAAACTCTTTGGGACTTATAAATTCCTTATTGTCCACTGCCTTTCTAATTCTCTTCCCAAACCAAGATCTCACTTGAGAAAATGTGCTTGAATTCTCAAGTTACGGGTGGTTTAGAAGCATTTCCGATCTGTTATGGAGGTTGGAACTCTTCCCTGTTTCTTATTTGGCATTCCTTGGGGATCTTATTTCAAGGCCATGTCAATGTGGGAATCCAATACTAAAAAGATTTGAAAAGGTGGCAGGCTGGCAGAGCAAATATTTATCAAAAGGGAAGAGGTTGATTCAAACAAAGCCTACGCTTTTTAGTTTGCCACCATATTTTTTGATAAGTAAATATATTCTACAGAAAGCGCAAAAGGGGCGCAACCACTTTACAAAACATAGACCCACATCAAAGGGACTAAACGTGAAGATTGAGCTAATCTATGAAATCAAGAAAAACAAAAGAAGATTCACAAAAATTACCTTTACACCAAAAACTAAAAGCTATGTAAAAGACTCATCTTTCTACTATTAAATGGAGACGAAATTTCCTCGAAAGTGCGTCTATCATGCTCTCTCCACAAGCACCACATCAACCACAATGAAGCAACTCATCAAACTTTCATCTTCCTCTTTTTCATGCAGCCCGAATCCCAACTCAACAACTGAAATACCGATGCATCACCCATGTAGAGATTGGGCTCCAAACGATCCTTGAACTAGAAATACTCTATGTAGTCCACCACCCAGCATTGCTATCTCCCGCAATACCATACAAGTGCCAGAGACTGCAGAATTTTTCACGACCTGGCTATAGTGCAGACGTATAACACCAAAAATTTTGATCTGATTAGCATAGCCTAATCTATGTGATTAGAATTATACCTTCGAGATCTATCTGGTTTGATCCGAATAACAAGTAACAGCAACAAACACAAATCAACTATTCGAACTCAACTTTCAGACCTCTGCTGTATCTCTCGTACACGCCTTATTTGATATGTCGGATTCATAATCCACCTACAGGGTTTGACATAATCAAAACTTATAAGTTTCCTTAAGGGAGTTTCATCAATCCGTATACCGGGACATGAATTCTATCAATAATTAATATTCACCATACACGTAATATTATTATCCAACTTACTGAGTTTATTGACTCACAAAGAATCTCACTCTTCTGTAAATCAAAACAATAAACACTACATGCACGTGTCTATTTATTATATTTGGATTAAGACCATAAGCACTCATAATAATCATAAGGTATTCATTGTTTTATATAGTCAGTATAAAAATAATTATCTCAACACGGTTTTGTTCAATACACACAAAGTGTATTAGTGCAAAGAGTTAGAACTATACATTTCCTCATAACTAAGACAAACCTATTAAAATCTTATGCTACAATCATACTGATGTTGTGTCTAATTCCATCTAAGACTGTGAACGATAAACTTATATTCCATAAGAACCGATGATCTGACATTCCGTGTATAAGTCGTACTCTACACACCAAATCATCTATTATATAGAATAAGAGACACACATGCATAATAAATAACGCAATGTAAACATTGCTCACAGTTTCTCATTAAAATAGAATAACTAATTTATTAATAAATACTAAGGTCATTACACAAAACATGTATTTTAATATAAATCCTTAACAAGTTCAACAATGCCACCGAAAGTGGAATATCACCACACCAAATATCACGCCAAAACTGAACTTTTTGACCATCACCCACCCCCTAAAACTATGTTGTTGGCAAACTCTGACCACCCTTTCCTAATCCCTCTTGGCAAGCTCGTCCCATAGGGCTCCTTAACTTCCTTGGATGACCAACGCCTATTATCCACTCCATACTTACAGTCTATCACTTTTCTCTATAAATGTCCTTCCTCATTAGCATATCTCCAAAGCCACTTACCTAGCAAAGCTTGGTTAAATTGCCGAAAATGGTGAATACCAAGCCCCCCATCCTCCATAATGCAGCAAACTTTATCCCACCCCACTAGATGGAACTTGAACTCTTCTCCCATACCTCCCCACAAAAAATTTCTTTGAAGCTTCTCCAAACTTTCCTCTTTGAAGCTAGCATGAAGAATAAAGATAAGAAATAGGTAGGCAAACTGCAAAGAGTGCTCCTGATAAGTGTCACTTTGCCCCTTTTGAATAATTATTGTCTCTTCCATCCAGCCAACCTTCTCTCGAACCGTTCCACAATACTATCCCAGACACCCACCGCCTTAAACCGTGACCCGAGATGAAGACCTAAATAAACAGAAGGTAAAGAACTCACTTTAAACCCCATATACAACGCCATACTCTGAAGATTTTGCACCTCCCCCACAGAAATTAGCACACATTTTCCATTATTGATCTTCAATCCTGACACTACCTCAAAGCAAATTAAAATTCACTGCAAGTAACTTAATTGCTCCTCATCAAGCTCACAAAACACAATGGCATCATCCCAGATAAAAGATGAGAAACCTCCATCACTTCCCCTCCTCTAGCTTTCACTATAAAGCCTTTCAACATACCACCTTGGACTGCCTGATTTATTCTCCAACTAAGAGCCTCCATCACCATAATGAAAAGGAATGGAGATAGCGGATCACTTGTCTCAACCCCCTCAAGCTCGGGAAGAAGCTTGAAAGGGGAACCGTTCACCAACACGCCAAATCTAATTGTGGAAATACACCATCTAATCTACTTCCTCCACCTCATCCTAAACCCCATTCTTTCCATGTCATACAACAGGAAGTCCCAACTCACGTGGTCATACGCTTTCTTAATGTATAATTTGCATAACACCCCTATTGTACCCTCTTTGAGCGTAGAGTCCACAACTTCATTGGCCACTAAAGCAGCATATAAAATCTACCCTCCTCCCACAAAAGTGTTTTGGGCCTCTGAGATTACACTCCCAAGCACTCTCTTTAGCCACTTGGCTAGGACTTTAGCAATTAGCTTGTACATGCACGCCACTAGACTAATGGGACAAAAGTCCTTCAACTTCATAGGTCCCCCTTTCTTAGGAATCAAAGAGATAAAAGCAACATTAAGGCTCCTTTCAAAATTACCAATCTCAAAGAAATGTTGAAACAAAGCCATGACATCCCTCTTAACAAAACATCAGGCTTCAATAAGAAGTGCCATAGTCATCCCATCTACTCCAAGGGCCATGTCACCATTGTAATCTTTCAACGCCCTTAAAATCTCTTCTTCTAAAAATTGTTCTTCAACACTAACCCACTCCATCCCGTATCTCCCCTTCCAGAGTTGTCTCTACCCCATTAACAATTAGACTACCAATGAAATTGTGCGTCCTATCAAAATTTGCCATTTTGTGAAAAAAATTTCATGTTCCTATCACCTTCCTTCAACCACAACCCCCTAGATTTCTATCTCCGACTAATCTCCTCCATAAGGAGGATACGCCTCACTTCCGCCTTGGCTTCATCCCTTCTCATGATTTCCTCTTCATTCAAACAACTCTCTCCCTCTTTCCTATCCCACTTCTCGATAGCTACTAGGGCTTTTGATTTTTAGGTTCTCAAATCTGCAAACTCCTCTCTATTCCATCTCTTCAAATCACCTACCAGATTGCTTAACTTTTTTGCAATCCTAAAGCCGAGATCCCCTTCCACTTGATAACTCCCCCACCATTGTTCAATTTTCTCTGAAAAAGCCATCCACTTCCAATATTCTTGAAGCGAAAAAGAATCTCCCCACTGTTAATGCCCCGCAATCTAACACTATAGGTAGATGGTCAGAAACAGGCCTTAGCAAAGCAAATTGGGAAAACACTAAAAAAATTCTCCTCCTATGCCGAGGAAATTAAGAATTTGTCAATTCTAGGAAGGGATGGATCTGCCCTATTATTACACCAAGTATACCTAGCTCCCACTAAGGGCAAGTCCAATAGCTTATTAGAATCTATAAAGTTCGAGAATTCCATGATAGAAAAAGAAATATTGCTACAACCATTCCTCTCCACAGGATATCTAATAACATTAAATTCCCCCCCCCCCCCCCCCCCCCCCCGGGGCGGCCCTCTCCCCTAAATACATCATGGCTTCGCCCGCTTGCTTTTAGCATTACACAACGCCACCCATGGTTATTTTCTAACGTCACCCAGATTAGGGTCATAAGACTCAAGAAAAAACCCAAGCAAGCCCATTCTCTACATTAGAGAAAGACACGAAACAGAGTGAACACGCACCATCACATCCTTGCAAACAACCACCCTCCTATCCCACGTTAGTAGAACATTACCAAACACCTCTCTAGCTGCACCTGCTTTCCAACCCACAGAACAAGAATTCCACATACTTTTAATGATCACACTATTCATATTATCAATTTTGATTTCTTGCAAGCAAACTACATCCACTTTCCAAGACTAGATCATACTTTTTACTATCTTCCTTATATCTGGGTCATTCAACCCCTGCACATTCCATGATAGAATTTTAAGCTTCATAATTAAACTGAGCAATGTCCTTTCCCACTTCTCAAGATCCCACTGCCTTCCCTATCAATAGCCTCCCTTCCACCATCATAATTCACTGACCATATCAACTTCTTTAATTCCCTGTCTCTCTTAGATTAGTAGTCCCACTTTTTCTTTTAACTTCCACGACATTGATTTCTCTAGTTCTTTTCAATAGCCTCTAAAAGACATACAATCTCAGCCCCAAACCCCAATCACAGGACACCCCCAAAAACAGAGCTGAAGCTTCGTAATTTTCTCCTCATCCATACAAACCACTCCCTCCTTTTTTTCCTCTATTGAAAGCCTTTGTTCCAATTCTGGGATCCCATCCTCTAGGTTTAGAACAGCCAAAGGGGGACATTTCTCCAGAGAGAGAATCTCCATCTCCCTTTCCCCTCTTAAATCTAACTGCACAATTGGCATCATATCCTTCCCCAATTTCCTAATTCCTACCCGTCGCCTCACGGTTACCAACCCCTCCATTGCTAACCATCCCATACCCTTCTTCATCACTATCATCCAGAGCCCACCATCTGTTCATTCCATAAAACCTCTCCCCATTGCCATTCGATAAATTGTAGGACCCCTTAGCCACCAATTCCAAAGACTGATTGTCTGACCATTCTAAAGCTGAGTGTTGCTCCTCTTTTCCAAAATCATCCCTCTCTCCCCCCATTGCTCCCGAACAAGTATCAACCTCTGAAACTGACTTCTAGCTGTGTCTTCCTTCTAATAGCTTTTTCAAGCTCTCCTCTAGTCTCCCAGGAACTCCCTTGTTTGTCTCCTTTCAACAACAATATCTCTACCTTCTTCATTGTCAGCAAAAGAGAATGGAGAAGAATGAGAAGGCCCAACATCACTTGTATTTAATAACCTTGGATTGGGCCTGTTCAGTTACTGGTTAGATAGGCAATGATCAGGCTTCATCGCAACTTGGGCTAGCCCACTTCTATCTTCCTCTCTAGGCCTTTTCCCCTTGTCTGCCCTAGAGGATCCTCCCTTTTGTCCAGGCCCAGCCCAATTAGTAATACTGCCAGCTGCATCTCAACATGGTGACTCCACTAGCTTTTCGCCCATCTAACTCCTACCCGTCTACGTGGCTGGCTTAGCATCATGTCTTTGGAAACTAATAATTTTCCTATCACCATAGGTTTACATCAGGGATACCAAAGAGTAAACAATTTCGATACTTAGGCTTAATCGTACATACAGAGGGAGAGATGTTGGTGCTCATAGAATTAAGAGAAGTTAGACTATGCGGAGGAATGCTTCAAATCTCTTGTGTGATTGACGCATACCAATGAGATTAAAAGAGAAATTTTACAAGATGGCTACATTACCAACGATGTTTTATTGTATAGAGTGTAGGACAATCAAGAAACAACATCTTAGCAAGATGAATGTAGCTGATATGAGGATGCTAAGGTGGATGTGCGGTAACAATAGCAAGGATAGTGTCAGGAACGAACTAATTTGTGAAAATTTGGCACCTATTGAAGATAAAATGAGAGAAAATCAATTAAGACGATATGCGCATGTACAACGAAGACAAATAAGTGCTACAACTAGGAAGAGTGACTATATCCACATTGAAGATAATGCTAGGGGACAAGGGAGGCCACATTTAACTTATGTTGAGATCATAAACAAGGACATGTTATATTACGCTTAACTGAGATTATAACTCTTGATATAGTGGAATGGCGAAACAAGATCCATGTAACTGATACTAAAGTAGTTAAGAAAAAGGCTTAGTTGAGTTGAGTTGGAAAGGTTGCAAAGACATCTTTCTAAGGGAAGGTAGATGGGGTCAAATATTAATTAGTCAATCAAGTAATAATCTATTGCAAGTGAAAGTACATTTTTTTTTTTTTGGTGTGGTGGGGGTGGGGGGTGGGGTGATGAGGAAGCCAGTGGTGTTTTATCATACATTATCTATGATGTAGTCATAGAGATTTGTATTGAATAGTGGAATCTTGCAGATAAGCTATGGGTGAAGACTGCATTGAGGAAGATGTAAATAAGGAGAGCTTTAGGGCTGGATGGCATCCCTATTGAGGTTTTTAAGCTCCTAGTAGATGTAGATGTGTCCTAGTGAAACTACTTAATAAAATTACAGCAACAAATAAAAAGCCAAATGAGTAGAGGAAAAGTATAGAGATATTCAAAGTTGAACAAATTATAAAAGTATTAAGCTTGTGGGTCATACTCTGAAGCCATGTGAGAGAGTGATCAAGCATTAGGTTATAATTTGACACCACAATATTAGATAATCACTTTAAATTTATGCTTGAGAGGTCAAGCACAAAAGAGATTTATCTATTGAGTATGCTAATGGAAAGTTATAGAGAATAGAAGATAAATCATCATATGCTTTTCATAGACTTGGAGAAAGCCTATGATAGGTTCCCTAGAGATTAATATGGTGGGTTTTGAAAAAGAAAGCTGTCACAAATAGATAAAATGAAATGATAAGGGGTATGTATAATGGAGCTATAACTATAGTCAAGATAGCCGTAGAAGAAACTAGTGATTTTTCTATTGTCGTCGTAAAACATCAAGGATCTACATTAAGCTTGCATCCTTTCATATTAATTATGCATGAATTTATTAAAAACACACAGCATGAGGTACATGTGCTATTTGCTAATCATATTATTTATGTGGATGAAACAAAAGCAAGGGTAAATGCTAAGAAGTTTGGAGACAAGCTCCAGCATTAAGAGGGATTAATACAAGCTATTTATTTATTGAGGATACTAGTGGAAAGGTACAGAGAAAAGAAGAAAGATCATCGTATGGCTTTCATAGACTTGGAGAAAGCCTATGATAGGTTCCCCAGAGATTTAATATGGTAGGTTTTGAAAAACAAAGTTGTCACAAATAGATAAAATGAAATGATAAGGGGCATGTATAATGGAGCTACAACTATAGTCAGGAAAGCCGTAGAAGAAACTGGTCATTTTTCTATCATTGTCGTAAAACATCAAAGATCTACATAAAGCTTGCATCCTTTCATATTAATTATGCATGAATTTATTAATCATACACAATATGAGGTACCATGGCATGTGCTATTTGCTAATGATATTGCTTATGTGGATGAAACAAAAGCAAGTGTAAATGCTAAGAAGTTCGAAGAAAAGTTCTAGCATTAAGAGGGATTAAGTTAAGTAGCCATAGTACGAACAAAAGAGTAGTTAGTATTAAGGGCTGAGAAATACCTGGGAGTGACAATTTCAATACCTAGGCTTAATCATATAATAGATAGAGAGATTGGTATTGGTGTTACTCATACAATTAAGCAGGATGAACTAATTGGAAGAATGCCTTAGGTGTCTTGTGTGATCAACTCATGCCCATGAGAGTAAAAGGAAAATTGTACAAAACGAATATAAGACTAGCCATGCTTATGTCCCAGAATGTTAGGCAATTAAATATGCTAGTAATATAAATGTAGTTGAGATGAGGATGTTGAGGTGGATGCCTGGCAAACTTTGGAGAGATAAGGTTAGGGACAAACATATTTATGAGATGCTAGAGGTAGCATTTATTGAACATAAATGGAGGAAAATCAACTTAAAATGGTATGGTTATCTACAACAACCGATAAGTGCCAATGTTAGAAAGTGTGATACTAACCATGTTAAGGGTAATACTAGGCAATGAGAGAAACCAAAATTTACTTGGGTGGAGATAATAAAGGAGACCTTAGCTGGCCATTTAATTAAGATTATAGTTCTTGATCGAGTGGAATGACAAAACAAGATACAAGTAGCTGACCATAATTAGTTTTTATTTTTTGGTGTTTCGAGGAGTTTAGGAAGAATGCTGGTTACAAGGTGAGAGAAGGTCAAAGAATCCCTTGTTTGTATGATCCCTAGTGCAGGATAATTCTCTGAGATGTGTATTCCAAATATACACAGCATTGTAATGAACAGAGATGCATTTGTGCTGACAGCCTAAGGAGGTCGAAGGTGAGAGAGGTGTGCAAGATTGGATTGAAAATTACACTAAAAAAGAAGTGAAAGTACTGTGAAAAACGTGTAAATATAAATATAACATCATATAAGTTTTGTATTTCATAAATAATAAAAAAAAAAGAAGTGAAGAGGAACAGTTTTGTAGGAGAACACTTTGCACTTTGCAGCAGTAATACATGAATGAAAAGAGAAAAATAACAGACATGGTTGGATTTGGAAATAGATTGATAACTCAAGAAAGAGAAATAAAAGAAAAGAAGAGTTTTGTAATATCATAAAAAAATTATAGCAGCTGCAATTGCGAATGCAGTAAATAGAACAAAGGGTAATAAAAAAGAAGAAAGAGAGAGGGAGCTAGGTTTTGGACAACTTGAAAGAAAATAAAAGAAGAGCCATGTAATCCAAAAAAGGATACAGGAAAAAATAAAAACATAGATAGAAATAGAAAAAAGGCTCGAACAACTCTGTAGTCAGTACTTTGGTGTACTATTGGCAGTAAATAAAGAGAGAGAGAGAGAGAGAGAGAGAGAGATGAGGAAAATAAATAGAGAAAAACAAAAATTCTCTTTGAGACCAAGAAAAAGAGAACTGAACAAATAAATAGATCTTAGTGTATTTGATTAAATGAAGACAAGGAAGAAGAAAAAAAAAAAAAGAAGTTGAATGATCTTTTTTTTTAATAATTAAGAAGCCAAGTCTATTATGCAACAAGAGAGATATATGAAGCATAGTTGGAGAGAGAAGTGGGTTAGGGAGAGAGATGACAATTGAATCAATTGCTGAGTTTGAATATATGTAGTATAACCATTTAAAATATCTAATAGTTGGAATTTCCAAGAGTTGCAAGATGATTCACATGGAAGGAGCACCAACGAGAACATGGAGAAGGCAAAAAGCATTGGTCAAAGTTGTCAGCTGAATGGCCCCAAATTGTGCTCCCAAATGCAGATGAACTTAAGTAGTTGGAACATAATCCTTCAATGTCCCCCTGCCCCAAAATAAGGTTAACTATACTTGTGGTATCTGTAGTTTACCTCTCGTGTCAATTTGGTTCTTGCTATTCCAATCGCAACAATTTTGCCCACTAATTTAGCATAGTGGGTCAAATAAGTCCAATAAAAAACAGCATCACAAAAATTGTTGAAAAATGGCTGCATGCTACAATCGTGAGGGGCGTAATGGTAAAATAACATTATGCCACCCCTCTCTCTCTCTCTCTCTCTCTCTCTCTCTCCACATTCACAATTTCCTCACTTCAATCTCAATCATCCACAATAACATGAAAAATCATATCAAATAAGCTTTGAACATTCACATTCCATAAATTGCATGTGCATGTAAATATACACAAACATATATATATTTGCAGAAGCCAACAAATCCAAAGGCCTGTTTCACAATAAAATTTAGAGAGCGAAATTTCAATCCCATGTCAAACCCGAATTCTCAAAAGCTGAGCTTAGATTGGGTGGGGCTAGGGTTCGAGGAGGAAGGGGGGAACGGGTGGTGTTGAGAGGGCAGGTGCAAGCTGGGCTATCAGTGGGGTGCAGGGGGTACGGGGTGGGGTTGAAGTGGGGCTAGGTGTGTGGGGTTAGATGGGGTGCATGGTTCGGTGTCACTAGGTGGGACCAATGGAGTAAAGCAAGAGAAGAGAAGAGAAAAGAAAAAAGAGGGAAGAGAAAGGGGATGATGTGAATTTACCATTATACACCCCATGTACACAACACAAGGCCATTTTTCCATCAATTTCTATACTGCCATTTTTATTGGATGATTTTGACACTAAGCAAAATCTCGCCACCCCTTGTCACTTTGGCCACCCATCTCGCCATCCCTCATCAATCTAGTGAGCGATCTTGCCGGAGATCAGATTGAAACATCATCTTCCTCTCATTTCCTTCTCCTTCTTCTCTCTAGTGATCAAAACCCATCTTACTCTTGACTACCACAACCTCCTCCCACCACCAATCATTGCTACCTCCTCTACAGCCGACTACCGTGAGCACCTTGTCACTAAGCACCACGGCTTTCTCTCACCATCGACCACCACATGCAACCCATCGCAAACCACCATAGCTACCTCTCATCTTTCACCACCACCATAGCTTTCTCTCATTGCTAATCAGGACAACCAAACCATTGCACCCACATGATCCTTGATTTGAATCTCATAATGCCTTTGATTTACTTGAACAAATTTGGAACATGATTATGATGCATTTGGGGCAATACAAAAATATATTTAGTTTATGCTCATATACCAACCCATTCCAACATAATTAATTAGCCAAACCAAGCATTAGAATGGGTTAGCTACCAAATAAGGAATGTGAACTAGTATTACATTCCATTCCATGTTCCATTCCCACTCCAATTCCCAATCCATTCTAGCTTGTTTGATTCCAGCTCACCAAATGTGACATTAGGGTTTGGAAAGGAATGAGGCTAGAATTTAGCTTGATTTCTGAAAAGGCAGGATGCAGGTTATTGGAATTAGGGGCAGGAATTCTTTGCAAAAGTCACTATTTGGGGTTTTAAAGTGTTATCATCAAAGGCCAAAGGCTAGGGTAAAGGTTTAGGGTTGATATAGGCTAATAGGGATTACCCGGTAATGTTGTACAAAGCCCACACAAAGGTTCAAAAATTTTACACGAGTTCTCTAAAACTCAACTTCTCATAGAATAGGAGAACCTAAGACTATTAGGCCTATGATTCAAAATTTAGGAAACCAGGAAACTTGGACCAACTAGTATACCCTAGACCTCATAAAGACTCCGTAAGACCCAATAACAATATTTGACTTGTAATGTGACCCATTGGCAAAGCCTACAGCCCATTTCAATAATTTGCAAATTATCAGACTACTTTTGACTCCTAAAACCTAACAAAACATAATTAAATAGGTTCAGCAACATTCTATCCTATAAAATCCATAAAAAATTAGAACTCAAATTAACCATGAAATGTTTGTAGAATATATAAAAGCATGCTCTATTTGAAATTTCAGATTTGTTCCTCTTCATATTTCCTTGCTTGGCATCAACTGGATTAGTTAATGATATAGTAGCATGTACAAACTATACCATCATTTTTCAATTAATTATCTTTCTATGACTGTGGCCCCAAAAGCTAATGAAAGGATAAAAGTTCAAGCAAATAACCACATAGATTATTTCAAGTAATCATCATAAATAAATTGGTCCAACATTAATAGGAAATATTACAGTAAAACAAGTGTTAAGAAATTACCATGAATAACTATTCACAATACACAATTGCAAATTTGCAAGAATCACATGTAAGTCATATCTAAGGCCGCGTGAGTACCTTCAGCATCAGTCTCAAAATACCGATAATTAAAATGCAATGTTGGAGCAAAAGGGTTCTTTGGATGTAAAACCTGAAAGGGAAAAAAAAACATAAGGGCAAAGATGTCAAGGAAAATTAAAAGAATTCCATGACATAGGTACAGGGATAACGAAATGATGGCTTTCCAAATAATAAGATTCCTCAAGTTAGCAAAATGCCCAAACTACTAATATCAACTTTTTATTCAGATTAGTATCTATGTATAGGCCTAGTCTGAGTTGATTCAGCAAGACAAATTAGGGTTGAAGGGACCAATACAGGATCGTGATACCCCAGGCATAAAATAAAAGTTGAACATGAGTTCACTCAATCAAGCTACAATGCTTGCATGCAACCTAACTTGTATTCGCATTGAGTTGTGATAGAATTTCAAGTCATTTCAATATAATCAAATTCAAATGCTTATACAAATGGAGTTGGTATATTCCAACAATCAAAAACATATCTGCAGCTTTTGCCTCCAAAGTCCATTTTGTTACCCGTCAGAGAGTCAGAGACACCATGCAGCATTCAAAAGCACTCCTATTATCTAGTACTTTGGGTTGTGTTCGTTCAACATGCAAGGCATTTTCTTTTTCATTTTTCATTTCTTAAGTGCGTGGGACCCTTGCATTGATTTGTATTTAGCTTTATATTGATGTGTATGTGTGTGTGTGTGTGGGCGCGCGCGTGTGTGTGAATTGTAATGGATATTGATTATCCAACTACTTTGCAGTAATGTGGCAGGCAAGAGTGATAGCATTAGCACCTTGAGTAACCTTTTAGGCAATGTTTAGGTATTAGATGATGTGTTTTCTTTATTCTACATGTCTACTGTGCACTTCTTTTGATTTCCAAAATTTTCACATTTCTTTTTGGAATTTTTGAGCCTTTGTGTATAGCATACTTGCATCTATGGAGATAAAAAGGAGGTCAATTTCCAGTCAGTTGCTCTAAATCTCAAATATTTGAAGGATGTCTCAGGTAAGTCCTTCCATAGTATCATTATTGGCCAAAGAAAGTGCATCCAGCAACCTAACCTAATTTGAAATTGTGACGGTCAAATGATAAATTCACAAACCAACTGTATCCAAATAATAAGGAGAAGTAAACGGAGCAGAAGCTAATTGACAATTTCAAGAAACTAAGCTGTGTGTATGTCCGTATGCATATGAATTGAGTGAGAATTAATTAATTGATGGAGAAACTGCCGAGCTGATCCCAGCAGCAAAAAATGGAACAGGGCCAGGCTTCTCCTCTGTGGAGGAATTTACATCCGCATTCACGGGCTTGGCAGCTCTATAAGCTTCCGGAGGCATGACTCCATAAACCACAGATACATTCACGCCGGCCTTTTCCCAGACAGCGCCATCCTGCAACACCCTGCTGATGCCGCCGCCGCCACCTGGCCTCGACCAGACGTCCTCTTTGAACTTCCCGCCTCCATCAACCAACTCAATGGCCGAGCAAACGCTGTCCTGCGCCTCCCTTATCATCTTCTCAAACCGAGCTCTGACAGAAGAAGAAGATCTGGTTGAATTTGAATCTGTCTTGGGCGAAAGTTCATCGTCCGATTCCCGGAGAAATGTGTGGGGCCTTTGGCTCTCCGGTGTCTCCTTTTCAATCATAGACAGCGGTGGGGAAGAAGAAGACGAAGATGATGCTCGCACTCGCAGAAGGCTAGTCTTGCTTGTTCTAAGGTTGCTGATGGAGGGGACGGCCAGAGTTCTAGTCCTACTTAGGGTTAATGGACAAGCAGGGGCATAAGAAGTAGTAGAAGAAGAAGAAGACAAATTTGTACCAGAATAGGTAACTGGAAATGTGGTGGTAGAGGAGGTGGACGCGGACAGAATGGCCGTTAGCATTGCTGGTATCTGTTTTGACTTGGCAAATGTAGCGCTACTATTCTCCCCCTCAAGGCTAAAACAAAGACCAAGACAAAAACGAGTCGAAAGCCCAGAATTTCAGGGTGATCCTTGATGATAAGGCGGGCTCTATTTTTTTTAAACTTGTTTGCAGGACCTGGTTAAGTGTCATTAGAAGCTAGCCTTTAAGAAAAGCGTCGCTGCTATTAAAGCTTCATGCTGTAATTTTTTCTTATTTATTTTTTTTTAATGAAAATAGTAAAAGAATTTCAAAAAAGGTGATGGTAAATGAAAAGCATCATTACGAATTGCTATTGACACCTTTAGTACTAAAACTAAAAGCGTCATTTTTAATTATGCTTTTGTCAAGCTATACATAAAGCACAGTAACAATTATTTAGTTTGCTTGATTGAAGTCTTGATTTCTCTTTCGATTTGCTCTCAGCTTCCAACGGCTAGTGAATCTCAAATCTCCCTTATTGGTTTCTCTCCTCTTCCCCATTGCTCTCTCTGTCTTCCCCATTGATAGCTCTTCCCATCACTCTCTTTGTCTCACGAAAAAGCAACTTCACATTTGTTAGGGTTTTGAAATTTTAGGTTTACAGCTAGGGTGTTGGAGATCGCTGACATAGGCTCCATTGTAGACATTAAGCTCTGTCTTGACCCTTTTCACCTGTTATTTCAATTGTAGGTCAACAGGAGTAGGTAAGTGCTTGAGTATTTAGGGTTAGGTTTTTATATAGCTGTGTTTTGAGAATTTTTTTTCATGAGCTCATGATAATGAGCTTTACAATTGTTTCATTTCACATAAGGAATTACACACATAATTTTTACTAAGTTAGGAGGCATCAGGCATGAAATGTAAGTGACTAAATGGAAAATTTATGTAATCATGCTTTTTTGTACGGATTGAACCCAACTCCCATTGTCCCTTTAGAAGTGAAGTGCATCAAAAATTTATTTGAATGATGAAATTTTGAAGATTGTATGTGTGGAAAGTGAAGGAAATAGTGTACATATCTATATGCAAGGCTTGATCTGGTGTAAGAAGTGAAAATCCATTGTACTAATATACAATAAAAATACGTATCTATATGCAATTTCTGCAATGTTTGAATGTGGTATGCAATTTGAAACGTGATGTAGGAAAAGGAAAACAAAAAACATTAGGAATACGGAGAAAATGATGAAAATAATTTGACAACAGTATATATAACCTTGTCAATATTGACATGCTCTTTGCTCCTTAGGTAGTCCTTCATATAAAATTTGTTAGAAGTACTAATGTCCATCTCTTGTTACAGAATAGCTCAAATGGATACCATAAATGTTATGTGCTATTAGGGAGGGAACATAGTATAAGACCCCAACGAAGGTATATTGTATGATATCGAATCGAAGGGGTTTTACACTATACAACACAGAAGGATACTTGAAGAATTAGAACAGTTTTTTTTTTTTATTACGAAGGTGGTAAACTACGGGGAAAACATCATATTGAAGTTGATATGCAGACATCCCCACAGACTATAGGAGAGATTTATTTATTATAAGAAGGTGCCAACCACCAATGACATGACCTTCAACAGCATGCTCGACATCCCATCGTGTTTTTCGACACTTAATTATGTGGAGCTATACATGGAGAAGGAGAACATAATGAGTGGGTCAAATGCAACCAGATGATGTTGCTCAAGTCTGGGGCATACAATTTCTAGGAAAGTTATAGTCAATTTCTAGGGTCGTACACGTTATTATTGACGTAGGGGACATATAGTGGCATTCATGGCCCATTCACAAGTTTGTTGTCACAAGATTCGTACGCAACAATTTCACATATGCTGGTATGTCCATACAACTATGTTGTCCAAGGTTTGATTCATACACTGCAGGAGCCAATAAGGTGCATCATGACATTGGTACAAATTCAAGGGCCGAGCGCCTATCGCCAGTTCACATATCGAATTCCCCAGTTAGCAAATTCAATCCTGTTAAAGAGTATGTTAGGTTAGGTGATAACATAGACAATAGATGAGGCGTAGATAATCGGGGTGGTCCTAATCTAGACGAGGATGAGGATATTAATGATGAACTAATGGCTGAGGCTGAGGTAGCATCTGAAAATGAGAGGCAGGAATTTGGTGAACCTCCACAATCCCCGGATGATATACCCTAGCCATACTCCCCTATCCCTTTTTTCACAAACTTGGACGGTGATGGTAGCATAAGTAGTAGGGACATATTTCCTTTGGGTAGGATATGGACCCCTGAGAACGTAGAGTTCGGGACCTGCGAGCACTGACAGCTTGCCCATCAGAGTCCTAGTGGGGGAGTTAGGGCATATTCCCTTTTTGATATTTAAACTTTTTCTATAAGGTTGTATGGAGGTTTGGCAATGCTAAGTTAGCCAAATGACCTCCGTCGCACATGAAACTTGACATGTATCACGGTGTAGGCATAGCGGACTGTGGGAGCAGATAGTGCGGTCATCAGAGTTCTTGTAGGGGAGTTAGGTCATAGTCCCCTTCGGACATTTATACTTTTTTTGATAAAGTTTGTATCGGGGTTTGGTAATGCTAATTCAGTCAAATGGCCTTCGTCGCACATGAAACTTGACACGCAGTACGGTATATGCACATAAGGTCTGCAAGGGCAAACGACGTGGTCATCGAAGTCCTGATGGGGGAGTTAGGGCATATTTCCCTACGGACACTTAAACTTTTTCCACAAGGTTGGTATTAGGGTCCGACGATGCCAAATCGCTCAAACGACCTCCATTAGACACGAAACTTGACAAGCATCACGGTATAGGCACAGGGACCTACAGGTGTTGACAGCATAGCCGTCGGAGTCTAGGTGGGGGACTTAGGGCATATTCCCCTATTGACACTTAAACTTTTTCTATATGGTTGGTATTGGGTTCAGCAATGCCAAATCAACCAAATTACATTCGTTGCACACGAAACTTGACACATAGCATGGTGTAAGCACCCAGGTTCTACGAGAGTAGACTAGCGCATTCATCGGAATCCTGGTGGGGGAGTTAGGCCATATTCCCCTTCAGACACTTACACTTTTTGATAAAGTTCACATTGGGGAAGGGGGAGGGGTTTGTGTAAGCACCATATTTTTGCCCTCTCGACAATCTTTGGCCCGAACTATGAATGACCTAATTCTCACCAAATGAGATACGTAGGTAACCTAAAATGGTGCGGTCATAACCTTTATTTCAACCCAAATTTCCTTTTCCAAATTTTTCATCAATTCAAGATTTCTAGTTTGAATCTCTTCAAAACTTTCATGTTTTCAAACATTTTTTTCAGAACTTGCATCATGCATCATTCATCCAAAAGTTAACAACCCAACCCCATTTTCAAAATTCTTAAATGGATATTAAGTGGATAATAATAACCGGTTATTCAAGTGAGTGAATTAAGGGTGATTAGACACGTAGATACCGAAAGGGCGGGATAGGGTGATGATCTTAGGATATCTTCCCTACACGTAACCAACCCCCAAACTATAGATTTCTGTTTTCAAAAGACCAAAATGGAGTTATTTTTAAAAAGAGCTTAAAACTTTCCAAAGGTTGCCAAACAACCTATTTTCTTAAAAACCCTCTCTTGAGGAAGTTTTTCAAAACCTTTTTCAAAAACCCTAAGTTTAATCTTCAGATTATATTTAGTTTTAGGCGACCTAACTCACCTTAATCAAGTTAGGTGGCAAATCCAAACTTGTTCTAAAAAGCCCTTAATCAAATTAATTTCAAGTTCAAACCTAGTTGCAATATTTCTTCTAGGAGGATGAGTTCTAACAAGAGAGCACTGTGCTTTTTTCCGAGTTAAAAGGAATTGGTCTAAAAACTGGGGTGCAATAGCTAGCAACTCTATTGGGGATATTTAAATCGTTAGGCCATTGTTATGCCTCTTCACCCTTCACTCACCCAGAATCTCCAATTACTTTGTTCAGTTTTATCCACTTTTCAAAATTCTTCTAAGTTTCCAAAACAAACATTATTTTCCAAAACGGTTTTCAAATAGGTGTCATCACTTACATTCATTGCTTACATTCATGCTCTCACGTTGACCATCTATTTTTATTTTATATTGAGTTTTTTGAAAAGTTACTACCTTTTTGCATTTTCTTTTGTAGCTGGACCTTTGTTCACATTTTATTTTTATGTCATAATAACTACCATGTATGTGACGAGTGAACAGGATGGGATATGTGTTGTTGGGTCCTTTTCTCCATTTTCAAAAATTTCATACACATTTGGTACACTCACTTACATTTGCATTTTGCATAAATTACTTGGTTACTACCCTTCTAGATAGAAGGGGGAATAATATATTGATTATAGACAAATACTGTGTCAGTTTCTCAACCTACGGTCTCTTGATAGTTCTCTTGCTCGAACCATCAACCAAAGATGGAGTTCACCCTTTCGGAGGTGGACGCCGGAGGTTTGAAGGTTCGAGAATCGAGCTTTTTAGGAAGTATTAGCAAACCCCAAACCTCATGCTCATGCAGCACCCTATACATAGCCTTTAATCAAATCAATTTCAAGTTCAAACTTAGTCGCACTCGTCCTTCTAGAAGGATGAGTTCTAACGAGAGAGCACCATGTTTTTTCTAAGCCAAAAGTACTTGGTTAAAAATCGAGGTGCGATAGTTGGCGACTCCACTGGGGAATGAACTTTTGTCAACCTTTCTTAAAAGGGTTTGTTTTGGAAAATAATATTAAAGTGAATAGGACCAACTCTAAATGAACTAGGGTTCCTATGGTCAAGATAATGGGAAAATCACTCAAGAGAGGGTTCCAAGGGACCGTTTCAACCACAAAGTTCAACAGAGTAAAATCCTTGAAAATCAATATAGAAGAAGAGGGTTTGAAGACCATTTTAGTGTAGTTTTGAAAAGTAATGAAATATAGGGGTGCAAAGTAAAGTCAATGGACTTAAAGAGGGTTTTCAAAGGTGTAGAAATTGAGGGTTTAACCAAAGCTTCAAGGAACCAAATCTAGAACCATTTTTAGGAAATCCTTTGAATATGGAGATATAGAAAAGAGATAGTGAATGTCTTGAAAAAATGGTTGTAAACATGAAAACAAAGCGAAACATGCAAAACATGAACAAAGTAACCATATACAAGAGGGTCATGGAATCATACAAGCCTAGAGGCTTCACCAAATTGCAAAGTGTTCCAAGGTCATACTATCTTAAAGTAGGTTTATGAGAAGTTCCCTATACGGTGGCTTTCACAAACTTTCCTCTAGGCATAAACTAAGAGCTTCCTTGTTTCAAGCATGCAAGAAAGGGGGGTAGAAGATGGGGATTAAAATAGAGAATAGCCTAAGTAGGCTAGGAGGGGCAAGAAAGGAGTGAAGATTGCAAAAAAGTAAAGAGAATACTACCTTTTGCCTTCAAACACTTTCAAACCTCTATGGATGCTTTGACTTGAGCTTGAATAGCCTTGGAGAGGCTTGAAAGGGCTGGAATGAGGTCTTCTATGGCATTGAAGGCTATATAGGTGTAGTGTATATGTTAGAAGGAGGTGGAATATAACCTAAGTGCTTGAAGTGTGAGATGTATATAGGAATTTGAGGTTCATGAGAGATTTCTATAGAGCTTCGCTACCAATTTCGATTATGGAATATACAAAAGGGGAGGCCTATATTTATAGGCAAACCTAGAGGGGCCTAGCGTATGTGTTACATGAGCCAATACTATTCTACTAGCAGACTACCACGTGGCACACTCTATACTGACTAAATCTTAAGGGCTAAGTAAAGTTTGATCGATCTGATCAAAATCTGGGTATATGTAGCATACGGTTGTCGCGCCCAGATTTTTCGCACTCGAGGAATACTCACCCAAGCGGGAAAAATGCTGTACTCTCTCATTAGAACTCACCCTCCTAGAAGAATGAGTGCGACTAGGTTTAAATTGAAAACATGTTTGTATAAAGGGCTTTTGAAAAAGATTCGGAGTCACCACCTAACTTGATTAAGGTGAGTTAAGTCACCTAAAAACTAAGAATAATCCGAAGACTACACTTAGGGTTTTTAGAAAACAATTTTGAAAATATCTCCTTAAGAGAGGATTTTTAAGAAAACAGGTTGTTTGGCAACCTTTGGAAAACATTTAGCCCTTTTTAGAAAAATAACTCTATTTTGGTCTTTGAAATCAGTGATCTTAGGTTCGGAGGTTGGTTACGTGTAGGGAAGACGCACTAAGCTATCACCCTACCCCGCCCTTTCAGTACCTACATGTCAATCTACCCTAGATTCACCTATGAGAGTCTTTAACTAACTATAGTTCAATCCTATCCATTTTAGAAAAACAATGTTTAAAAAGAAACTAACATGATGCATGATATGCAAGTGCAATAGAAGAGAATTGAAAAATAGATTTGGAAAGAGATTAATTTGAAATTAATTTGATTTGAAAAGATGGGATTTGAAATTGGAAAGTTTGAAAATTTGGAAATAGAAATTTGAAATTGGAAGGTTGAAAGTAAATTGGAATTTGAGATTTGAAAAAATTTTGGAAACCGCACCCATGAGGGTGGAATTGAAAGTTTGAAAAGTGTTGTGACGGCATCTATGAAGGTTGCCTACGTATCCCTTTGGGGGAATCAAGTCAGTCGTAGTTCGGACCGAAGTCCGATTGAAAATAGATTGATTTGAAGAGAGAGATTGAATTGAAAGAAAGAGATTAAATTGAAAACTGAATTTGATTTGAGATTAGAAGAGGAGATTGGAAATTGAAATTGAGAAGATTGGACTTGCTTTGGAAAGATCGATTTTAGAAAGACTTGGTTTTAGGAAACCTAGACTTAGGAAAGAGAAGAGACTTAGAAAATATTTGACTTGACTTGGAAGGCTTAGGAAATTAGGGAAGATTGGATTTAGGAAATATTTGAATTAGGAAAGGTTCGATTCAGGAAGGTTTAGAATTAGGAAAGTTTCAACTTAGGAAAGCTTTGAATTTGGAATGTTTCAACTTTAGGAAAGTTTTGAATTAAGAAAGTTTCGAATTAGGAAAGTTTTCAAATTAGGAAATCTTTTGAAATAGGGAAGTTTTGAAAATTGGAAAGTTTCGAGTTTAGAAAGTTTTCGAAAAAGGAAAGGTTTTAAGATTAGGAAAGTTCCCAAATTAGGAAAGTTTTGAATTTAGAAAAGCCTTAGATTTAGAAAGATTTTGAAGTTTTGGAAAGTTTAGAATTTAGAAAGTTTGGAAGTTTAGAAAGATTTAACTTGAGAAAGTTTCAAATTTAGAAAGATTTGAAATTTAAAAAGTTTAAGATTTAGAAAGTTTTAGAGTTTGAATTTTAGAAAATCTTGAAATTAGGAAAAGTTTGAAAACTTAGGTTTGAAAAGTTAAGATTTGAAAAGAAGGTAGAATTAGGGAAGGGTTGAATTAGGAAAGATTTTTATGTTCAAGTTTTTGGAAACTTAAGGTTTAGGAAAGTGGAAATTTAGGAAGGATTTGAATTAGGAAAGATTTGCATTTGGAAGGGATTGGATTTGGTCTCTAAAAGAAAAGATTTGATTTTGTTTCCAAAAACGGAGGACGGGATCTAGTTTCCTAAACGGGGAGATTTGATTCGGTTTCCTAAAGTGAAGATAAGATTTGGCAAGGATTTGGAAAAGGAGATTCTAGAAACCCTAGATTTGGAAAATTATAGTTTTGACGTAGAAAAGAGGTTTTGGAAACATGTATAGTTTGGAGGTGAAAACAAGAGATTTTGGAAACCTAGGTTTGGGGTAAAGTTTGAAAATCATGTTTTTGGAAAGAAAATTAAGGTTTTCTAATGGGGGTTCTAAGGAAAGAGTTTTTAGAAAATGCGTTTTTGAAAACAAAGGTTTTCTAGAAGGGGGAATCCTAGGGAGGAATTTTTGGAAAGTGAATTTGAAGATGGGGTTTTTGGAAAAAGATTTTAAAGAGAAAGAGTTTTTGGAAAGTGTGCTTTTGGAAACGTTGATTTTAGAAGGAAAATCCTAAAGAGGAAATTTCTAGAAGGAAGATTTTGGAAAGAGAGTTTTTTAGAAAGGTTTTTGGAGAGAGTTTTTAGGAAGGTGTATCTAGGGAGTGTTTTTAGAAAGTGAATTTTGAGGAGAAAGAGTTTTTGGAAAGGAGTGAAAAAAGGGAATTTTGAAAAAATAGATTTTGAAAGGGAGTTTTTTGAAAACAATTTTGAAGATGAGAGTTTTAGGAAAGTATGTTGAAAAAGAGATTTTTAGGAAGGGATTTTTGAAGAGAGAGAGTTTTGCAAAGTATAAAAACGTCTCACTTTCCTAAAGCGATTCTAGCCATAAAAGGGCTAGAAGTACTTTAAGAAAGTGGTTTTGGAAAACAATAAGATTTGAAAATATAGACCAAAAAGGTCACTTTTAATGTAACACTTTCCTAAAGCAACCCTAACCATGGAAAGGTTAGAATCACCCTAGAATTGTGGTTTTGAAAACAAGTTTGAAAACGTTTTAAAAAACAACTTTGAAAACAGTTTTTGGAAGATGCAAGACTATGATATGCACAATGCAATTTGGGGTCGTGAACATACAAGGTTAAGGCTTCACCACATAATCAAGGGGGCTGGACCCACGTGGTCTTTGGTTAGATTAGAAGAAAGCCCCCGACACGGTGACTCTCCAATAGCCCAATCCTACACATGGACCGGGAATCCCCTTGTTTCAAGCATGTAAGGAAAGGGGGGAAAGAGATGGGGGATTAAAATAGAGAAAACCCAAGTGGGTTAGGAGAGAGAAGAGAGAGGGGGGAAGTGCGAAAATTTAAATAGAGATCCTACCTTGTGTCTCTTGTTTATTTTGCGCGCCGTGCAGTCTTCAATCTTCGGTCTTCGTCTTGATCTTCGTCTTCAATCTTCAAGAGTTGTCTTCAAGCTTTAGATGGCAGCTCTTCAAATCTTCAAAGAATGGTTGAAGGCTAGTGTATGAGGGTATGGAGGAGTGTATAAGTGTATAGGAGGCTAGGGTTTGGTGTAAGGTGGCTAGGGTTTGGAAAACCTAGGGAGGCTAGGGTTTAGGAGGTGCTCGAGCTCTGTATATCGAATTATATGTTTTTTAGGTTAAGTTTGCAGACCCCTAAGAGTGGCGCCAGGCCAATTCTTGGCTTGGCGCCACTACTAGTGGTGCCAGCCACTTAGGAAACTTTATAAGTCGGCAAGCAACGTATCTTTGACTAGATTTGGGCGCTTGTACTAGTGACTACCATGCAACTTTTAGCCTGGCTTCACTAGGAGTGACTCCGGAAAGTCCGAGAATGATTTGGAAGAGCCAGGAATGACTCGGAAGGCCAGAAAGGAGCAGGAACACTTAAAATAGTGTCCTGGAGGTATTTGACTTGAAAAGTGAGGACAAGATGTGCCGGAAAGGTTGACCGGGTCCTTAGGGGCAAAACGGTCAATTGGACTAGGAAGCTGCCGGGGCGAACTCGGATTGTCCCGGAAGAAGACTTGGGATCTGGAAACATTATTCAGAATGTTCCCGGAGGTTACCGATTTGATTCCCAGAGCCGGCGTGGTCGGAAAAGGAGACCGGCCCACTAGGGGCAAAACGGTCATTTTACACCAGGTTTGCCGGAACTGACTCAGAATGGTTCGGAAAGGTAAGGGGAGGTTGAGAACCCTATAAAAAGTATTCTCGGGATATTACCGGTTTGATACCCAGAGCCGGTGTGGTCAAAAAAGGAGATCGGCCCACTAGGGGCAAACGGTCATTTTGTACCGGGTTGGCCGGAACTGACTCGGAATGGTCCGGAAAGGTAAAGGAAGGCTGAGAATACTATAAAAAGTAGTCTCAGGAGGTTACCGGTTTGATACCCAGAGCCGGTGTGGTTCCCGGGGCATTCGGATGCTCAGGGGCAAAATGGTCATCTTGACCGGAAAGTCTCAGAAAAGGTCCAAAGGACAGTTTGGTCATTTTTCACCAAAGTAGGCTAACAGACACTGGTGTTGACCTGGGTTTTGAGTGTTTCCCCCACTCTAACGGCGGTCGTCGTGACACAGGGGTTTGTTGCCAATTCCCTATATCAACCTATTTGTGAGTATTTCCGCTATTCTAACGGTTTTGTGAGTATTTCCGTTACTCCAACGGTTTTGTGATTATTTCCACTACTCCAACGATTTTGTGAGTAGTTTCGCTACTCTAACGGTTTTGTGAGTATTTCCGCTACTCTAACGGTTTTGTGAGTAGTTTCGCTACTCGGACCGTCTCGAGGAATAAACTGTCTCGAGAGAGGGATTGGAAAGGGGTCTTACCGTCTTTGAAAAGACGTGCCTGGATTGGAACCATCTCGAGGAATAAACTATCTCAAGAGTGGGATTGGAAAGGGGTCTTACCGTCTCCGAAGAGACGTGTCTGGAACCATCTCGAGGACTAAACTGTACCTCGAGAGTGGGATTGGAAAGAGGAATTATTGTCTCCGAAGAGACGTGCCTGGATTGGAATCGTCTCAAGGAATAAACTGTCTCGAGAGTGGGATTGGAAAGGGGTCTTACCGTCTCCAAAGAGACGTGCCTGGAACCGTCTCGAGGAATAAACTGTCTCGAGAGTGGGATTGGAAAGGGGACTTATCGTCTCCGAAGAGACGTGCCTGGATTGGAACCGTCTCGAGGAATAAACTGTCTCGAGAGTGGATTGGAAAGGGGTCTTACCGTCTCCGAAGAGACGTGCCTAGAACCGTCTCGAGGACTAAACTGTCTCGAGAGTGGGATTGGAAAGGGGACTTATCGTCTCCGAAGAGACGTGCCTGGATTGGAACCGTCTCAAGGAATAAACTGTCTCGAGAGTGGGATTGGAAAGGGGTCTTACCGTCTCCGAAGAGACGTGCCTGGAACTGTCTCGAGGAATAAACTGTCTCGAGAGTGGGATTAGAAAAGGGACTTATCGTCTCTAAAGAGACGTGCCTGGATTGGAACCGTCTCGAGGAATAAACTGTCTCGAGAGTGAGATTGGAAAGGGGTCTTACCGTCTCCGAAGAGACGTGCTTGGAACCGTCTTGATAACTAAACTGTCTCGAGAGTGGGATTGGAAAGGGGACTTATCGTCTCCGAAGAGACGTGCCTGGATTGGAACCGTCTCAAAGAATAAACTGTCTCGAGAGTGGGATTGGAAAGGGGTCTTACCGTCTCCGAAGAGACGTGTCTGGAACCGTCTTGAGGAATAAACTGTCTCGAGAGTGGGATTGGAAAGGGGACTTATCGTCTCCGAAGAGACGTGCCTGGATTGGAACCGTCTCAAAGAATAAACTGTCTCGAGAGTGGGATTAGAAAGGGAAAGGAAAGGACAATGCCCCAAAGGGCATTTTGGTCATTTTGCCTTTATCCGGGCCTGACAGGCCCGCGAAGCGATGGAAAGACGGAATTTGGACCTAGAGAATTGGTTTTGATTGGAATATGCCCACAATGACTTGAAAACAAGTCTGGACGGAGTGTAGACTGCCGAGCGGTCAAAAATGGGGTGCTTAGAACGCTCCACCACCAAGAATGTTCGTTTAAACTTTGCCTCGATAATTGTACACTTTAGGAAAGATTCGGGAAAATCGGTTGCGTGCACGATGTTCTCCTAGTGTTTCTCAAGAACTTTGAATTTTCGAGAAGCTTGAAAGGTGTTCGAAAGAGTGAGATATTATCTCGGAAAGTGTGCACAAAAACACACTTTTGCGGAGCGTCTGTGATACACTCTACGAATGTTCAAAAGTAGTCATTTTTGGGCCACATGATTAGGGCATCCGGGAAGTGATCTCTCCGATTAGACCGTACCGATGAAAGTGCTCTGAAAATACTTTCAAAAATTTCCTAATTTATGCATTTCTCAAGTCATTTGAAGTTGCGTTATAATCAGGGAATTGGAGAAAAAGACAACCTTAGCGGAGCCTCTGTGAGACGCTCCAGGGGTTACTGAAAGTGGCAGTCTTTGAGCCATGCAATCAGGGGCTTCGGGGAGTGATCTATTCAATCCAGTTGTATTGATGGAAAGCCTTGTGGTCAAGTTTTCAGGAATTCACTCGTTTGCGTATTTATCAAGTCGTTTGACAGTCCGATATCATTAGGGAATCATGAGAAAAGACAAGCGAAGCGTCTGCGATACGCTCCAAGGGACTTTCGTTGAGTCGGGAGTGTTTAGAGTCATGGGGCTCACCTTAGGTTAAACAGGGGTGTATGATGAGACCTGCCGTTCAATACTTAGGGTTGGTGTAGTTTCGGGGCATGTTCAGGCCGCTAGAGGTAAAACGATCATTTTGACTAAGATTGGTTGAAAAATATTAGAATGGGTTGGAGTAACACGTTAAGCGTGTCAGACTGTTCGGGGGCAGTCCTGGAAGACGTTTTCACTATTTGGTGGGATTTATACTATACTGGGGTGTTTAAGGGCAAAACTGTCATTTTGATCGAAATTGACCAAAATGGGACCAGAATTGGATAGGATGGTGTGTTGAGTACGTCTAACTGTTTAGGAATACTTTGAAAAGGCAAACTTACCGTCTTAAGGGATTTTGAACTTTCTCGAGGCGTACCTAAAGGCCTAAGGGGTAAGTTTGGTCATTTTTCATTGAGTCGGGCTAGTAGACACCAATGTTGACCTAGGTGTTAGTTCCTGAGACTGCCCAGTCTTAGAAAACTACCTGTGCGGTGTTGGTCCCTAAGACTGCCCTGTCTCAGAGAGCTACTTGGAGGGGGGTGTTGGTTTTTGAGAACGCCTGGTCTTAAAAAGCTACATGTGAGGGTGGTGTTGGTCCTTGAAAATGCTTGGTCTTGGAGAACTATCAAATGACATACATTCTACATTGGCGGGCTAACAGGAGCCAGAAGTGAACCGTCTGAAATTTGATAAGGTGTTGGCACTCGAGATCGCTCGATCTCAAGAAGCTACTTAGATGGCGTTGGTTCTCGAGACCACCCGGTTTCAAAAAGCTGCCTAGAATGCCTGGGGGTGATGTGGTCTTTTTAGCTTTAATTGGGCTTTATGGGCTTGGGAAGCGACCAACTGATTGGATTGGAGTTTGAAAGAGCCGTCTTGGGCTCACATGTGTTGTGATGTTTGAAAACTGGATCTGATAGGGCCAAAGATTACTTAGCGGGCAAAAATTGGGTGCTTACAATTCAGTGACACCAAATCAACCAAACGGCCTCTGTTGCACTCAAAACTTGACATGTAGCATGGTGTAAATAGCGAGACATGTGGGCATTGACAACAAGGCCATCAGAGTCCCGGTGCAAGAGTTAGGGCATATTCCCCTCCCAAACACAAAATTTTTCGATGAGGTTGGTATGGGGGTTTAACGATGTTAAATCAGTGAAATAGCCCCAGTCGCACTCAAAACTTTACACGCAGTATAATGTTGGTAAATGGGACCTGCGGCCGTTGACGCCGCGGTCATCAAAGTCCCAGTGGGGGTGCAAGGGCAAATTCCCTTCACAAATTCTTAAATTTTTTTGATAAGGGTGGTATCGGGGTTCGACGATATCAAATCGGCCAAATGGCCTCCGTCGGACACAAAACTTGACACGAAACACGGTTTAGAGGGTGCTGTGGGCATAGATGGTGCGGTCATCGAAGACCCGATAAGAGAGTTAATGCACAAACTGTTTCATAATTGGATGACTGACAAAAAAAAAATTCTAATGTAAAAGCGTCGTCGGAGATTACGCTTTTAGTGCTAAAACTAAAACATTAGTCGCAATGATGCTTTTCATTTGCCATTACTTTTTTTTGAAATTCCTTAAGTATTTTCACAAAAAGAAACTAAATAGGAAAAAATAAAAGCATAAAGCGTCAATAGCAGTGACGCTTTTCTTGAAGGCGTCACTTCTAATGACGCCTAACCAAGGTCCTGTAAATAAGTTTAAAAGGACCCTGGTTAAATAAATATCTATTAAAAAAATTGTCTTTTGGTAAAGAACCCTCACAAGGCAGCCATGCCCTACAGTTAATCTGCGTACTAAGGATAAAAAGCAACAAATATTGTCTAATCAATTACTTGTAGCTCCCACCGTTTTTGTGTTTCTAGTTTTCTCTATACTAGATGTAATAAGGTTTCTCATCTTTAGTAGTGTCAAAAGGATATCAAATTTTGAAGAGATAATTACACTGACCTCCCCTAAAATTTTTAACAAATAAAAAAAAATCGGTCTAGGTTTCTAATCAAAATTGTTGGACAAAATTGTATTAGGAAACTCTTTTCCAAAGAGAAAACTTGTTTCTCCAGGTAATTGTTTTCCGAATGATGACGGTACTTGGATGAAGTTTTAAGAGGAATTTTAGGAAAATTTTTCTAGATGTTTCGAAAAGTCTAGTATAATTTTAAAAAACTTATTAAAAATGTTATGGAAACACGCTAAAAACACGATTATCATAATTTCTACTATTTTTATACTTTCAAATAATATTTTTCAAGAATAAATGTATTAATATAACATTAATATTTTTATTGAGGGTAAGTTACACTATCTCTTTAAGGTTTATTAAAAACTAAGTCAGGTACCCTCATATTCTAGAAATTATACTGTTATCCCTTTTAAAATCTTGCAATAGATTCCACCATGCTATTACTAAATCGTTAACCTCGTAATTGTTGATGTCATACGTTGAGTTATCATAGTACCATAACTCCCCTTTGATATAGAAAAAGAAAACTGCAATAGTCTTCAAGTACTACATAGCCAATAACTATGATTTCGCCATGTGCCATATCTCCTTGCCAATTTTACCGTACAACCCTTTTTTTCCACCTCAACCAGCCATAGCCCTCAGCTCCACCACCAAGCTTCTCCCTCCCTCTTCCCCTGTTTACACTTATACTTTCTCTATCTAAAAAACTCCCTAGAAGAACCTTCACCCCTTCTTTTTCTCTCACTGGAGCTGCCACATTCCTAGCCGCTGTAGATAAAAGCTGCCGTATCAACCACTCGCCTCCGTGATCAGTAGACCAACACAACACTACTTTTTCCCTTTCTCTCTCTTTAAACCTAAGACCCATGGAGAACTGGAACATGTTAAGGTTTGACAAAAGTGAATCAATTTTGTAAATAATTTTTTCTATTTTTTTTTTTTTTTACTAGTGTTCTTTGATTACTGCTTGAAATGGCCAAGCCTAAACCCTCGCACAGTCAAGCCTTTAAAATCTTTAATTTTGTGAGTAACAGCTTATTTTGTCTTTTTAATACTACACAACCCCCACTTCGCACAGTTCAACCCTCTAAAAACTCATCACCACGAAATTCTTCTCTCTCTCTCTCTCTTTCTTTCTTGAAGCCACAACCGCTATCTTAGTTTTTTTTTTTTGGCTGAATCAAATACAAAGGAAGCAAAGACACAGCTTCCTGAACCAAGGCCATCCAATGAGGTAGCCTCTTGCACAGCGAAGGGAAGCTCTGAAGCATTCAACATCCCAGAGAAAGAGTTCCTGAAAGCCCAGCCAGCCATCTCATGAGCAGTACGATATGCTTTTCTAGGACATACAATTGACCAATCCAATCTGTGAGTTGATATAGACCTGATATCCTTAACCAGAGGAATTATAGACCAATGGGGGGTTTTTAGTGATGCCCAAGCAAGAGTGGACAACAACCAAGGAATCACCTTCTAAGATAACAAAGTCCATCCTTCCGCTGCTGCCCAAATACAAGCCATTCGGGTTGCATCTGCTTCGGCTGACGTAGCTGAATGACAGAAACCTGAGACAGCTTTAGCAAATAGAGTGCTGCCCAGGTGATCCCTAGCTATTGCTGCGATAGCCATCCGACCTTTAGAGAATGCAACATCAAAATTCAATTTGATGTACCCCAAGGATGGAGGGGTTCCACTTAGGGGCTAACATTAGCTTCGGAAAAGGGGATAGAATATGGTCCAAGGAGCTCTCCCGACTAGCACAGTTCTCCATCCACAACTCATTCACCGCGGTACACATAATCTTCTCATCCATAGCTTTAGAGTCAAAGCAACAGGCATTCCTGCCCTTCCAAATTCTATCCATTAAAATGGCAGTAAAGGTAGCAAAGGGATTTTTTTTGATATTTACGGGCAGACCTAAATCAGAGGGATTAAGGATCTTTGACATCCATCCAGCCGAAGAGGAAGCATTAATAACATCAGTTCGAATATTCCATGCTCTAACCCAAATCATTCTAGCTAAAGAACATTCAAAGAATAAATGAACACAAGTTTCCTCCGCCAATCCACAGAGAGCACAAGAACAATCTTCCAATTCCAAACCTTTGACCATAAGAGCAGACTTTGTTGGTATGGCCTCTGAAACCATCCGCTAGAGCATAAATCTGAGACGTTCATGGATCTCAAGGCTCCATAGAGATTTCCATTGCACAGAGGTCAGAATAGAAGGCTACAATAAGTGACTATTAATCTCGCACCAATAGGCTGAATGGGCAGAGAATTTTCAGAATTATCAAACAGCCAACCCCAACACTGTGGGATTAATGTAATGTTGAAAACATTGAACACACACACACACACACACACTATTAAGCCCCAGACAACTTCTCAAAGGGCAAATCAACCTTTCAAGAACAAAACAATCCACAACAAAAATGACCAAAATACCCTTAGGCATTCTTTTGCGCCCGTAGGCATTCCAGGCAGCTTTCAAGCTTTTAGAGACCGGGTGGTCTTCGAAACCAATCGCCAATACTGTCGGAGTGACTGAAATACTCACAAACCTTACGCAATTCACTTTTAACGCTTGCTAGCCTGCTAATATAGAAAATCTTTAAAGCCCCTAGGCATCAAACAGCCTCCCTGAGACTAAAAGATCCTCAGAGCCAATCGCCAAAATCGTTGAAGTGGCGAAAACACTCACAAACTATCAAACCATCAGAGTGGCACAAACAGGTCAACACGGACACACCACAAGCAACCTAGTGTCAAAAGACCGACTATGCCTCTTGGTTGTGGCATGTTTACCAAGAACAAGATATCTTTAGAAACCAAATTATCATAATCGTCGAAGTGACGGAAATGCTTGTAAACCCAAGTTAACACCGGTGCTCGCTAGCACTAACAAGTGAAAAATGATAATTTTGCCCCCAAGCAAACTGGCACGTCTTTCGAGAAAGTACAAATTCCTTAAGACGGTAAGACTACCCTTAACAGTGTCTCTAGACAGTCTGGCACATTCAAGATGCCAGTCAAATTGACTCTAGTTTCAGTCCAGTAATACCCAGTAAAAGTGACCATTTCGTCCCTAGGCAATCTAGCATGTTTTTTGAGAAATCACCAATCCCTCAAAATGGTAAGACCACCCTCAACGCTGTCTTTAGACAGTTCGATATGTTCAATGTGCCATTCAAACCAACTCCGGTCCTATCCCAGAGAACCTCGGTCAAAATGACCATTTTGTTCCTAGGCACCCCAACACGATCCTCAGGAGGTACACCTGCCCTGAAGTGGTAAGACCATCCCAAACTGCCTCTAGGTCATCAGGCACACCCTAATTTCTAAATAAAGTCCATCCTTGCCTCATTCCAGCAAGCCTTGGTCAAAATGACCGTTTTACTCCTCGTGCCCAAGCATATTTTCAAGACCACACCAGCTCTGGGACTTAAATTGGCCCCCACTGTGACGCTCCGAAGTGGGTTCCTAACATTTAAGTGAGTCCCTTGACTCGAAGTACACTTTAATCAATAAGAGTTTCGAGAAGCGTGTCATATACGCTTCTCCAAAGCCAACTTATCCTTCACTTCCCTAATTATAAAGTACTGTTAAACGATTGACGAAATGCAAAAATTAGGAAATTCCTAGAAGCCTGAGCAATAAGCTTCTGTTAGTATAGTCTGATCATCAGTAACATCACCGAAGGTCATGATTGAACGGTGCGAAGTAAGGTACTTTCAGAAACTTGGGAAGTATATAAAAGTGGCTTTCCGTTTCTCGTTTCGAATCCCGATTCCCTGATTATAACGCACCGTCCAACGGTTAGTAAGCATAAATTAGGGAATTCCCAAAAGTCTTTCCTAAGGGCTTGCCAACGATGTAGTTTTATCAAGAATATCATTTCCTGGAGTTCATGATTGCATTGATCAAAGATGGTCATTTTAGGAAACCAAGTAAGCATCTCGTTGACACTTCCAAAAATCTTGTTTTTTAGCTCACTTCTTGAGATGATATCTCCACTAACCGGAATCATTAGAAGCTCCTAAGGGCACTAAGTTCAAGAGAACATCACCAACACCCCCGATTCTCCCAGATTATTCCCGAATGGCACAAATATTAAAGAAAAGCAAGCATAAGAGTTCCTGATATGAAAGCCTATGCTATATGCCTCCATATTTTGATTAGATCAAGATAAAACTTGTCTTGCAGCCTAAGTTTGGAAAGTACAAGAGTGCCACGTGGCACTCTAAGTGTCTAAGGCTACACGCATATGGGACATACATGTGGACCTAGCTAGCTTCTCTATAAGAAATTACTCCAGAAAATTCAGAGACAAAAGATCAAGGTAAAACTTTAAGTTCAATTCAAGTCTTCCCCACTCTCTCTAAGGCTCAATTGAGCCCTTCTCATTTTTAAACCCCATATTCTACTCCCCTTTATTTGTATGGTTGAAACAAGAAAGCTTGTTAGCCATGCCTACACGAAAGCTCATAAGACCCACGATACCCAGGGATGTCTTATGAGTCTAGTTGTAGATGGTATGGCTTTGAAGCACCTTACAATGTGGTGAAGCCAAGCCTTGTAGGTTCATGCCCTTTGCATTATATTTGTGGTGGTATTTATAATGTCGAGCCTTGATTTTTTTAACTTGGGTCTAAGTCTTGACTCGAGTGAGATCGGTACTCTCTCCGTTAGAACTCATATTTAAAAGACAAGTGCGACGGGGGTTTAAACTTGAAATTGATTTGAATAAGGGCTTTTTGAAAAAAAATCTAGAGTCGTCACCTAACATAGTTAAATATATACTAGGTCACTTAAAACTAAGTGTAATCCGAAGATTAAACCTAAGTTTTGTGAAAAGGTTTTGAAAAATGCCTTTTAGAAAATGTTTTTGTAAATAAGGTTTATAGGCACCATTTGAAAAAAATTTAAAACCCTTTTGAAAATGTGACTCCATTTTGGTCTTTGCATGAGAGATCTATGGTCTGGGGGTTAGTTACATATAAGAAAGATATTCCAAGATCATCACCTTACCCTAATCAATAATTGGTACCTCCATATCTATTCACCCTTAATTCACTCACTAATCTAAGGTTATTTAATATTCACTATATCCACTTATGCAATTTTGAAATGAGGGTTTTGTCATTACTTTGGGCTTGAATGATGCATGATGAATGTTTTAGAAAGACTATTGAAATAATAGGGAGTTTTTAAAATTTGATTTTGAAAAGTAATTTTGAGGGAAAGAAAGTTTTGAAAGGGTATTTGACTTGAAATAAGAGTTATGACCGCACTAATTTAGGTTGCCTACGTATTTTATTTGGGGAGAATTAGGTCATTCATAGCTCGTGCATGAGCACAAATGGAAAAATGGACTCGAGGGAGTCTTGGAAGGTTTTGAAACTTGAACTCAAGAGAGTTTTAATTTGAAAATGAACTCAAGAGAGTTTGTGAAATTTTCTGGAAATAAAACTCAAGAGAGTCTTGAAAGTACTTTTGAAATCAACTCAAGACAGTTTTGAGAAATGTTTTGAAACCAACTCAAGAGAGTTTTGGAAGAATATTTTTGAAATCAACCCGAGAGAGTTTTTGGATTGGAATAAAGCAAGAGCTCTTGAAGTCTTGTCTTTGAAAAGTTTTGGAAATCATTTTTCTATACCTTGAAAAGGTTTGATTGATTGTTTCATCACTTTTAAGAGATTAGTTGTTGATCGAACCAAACTCACTTAGGGTTTTGGTTTTTGGAAAGTGCATCTTAGAAAGAGGGCTAGAAAATTCCTTTGGTGATTTTAGGGTTTTGGAACTCAATTGTGAACGATGATGGTTCCATTTGATATTTCACTTTTTTTTTGAAAACCTTGATCATAGAAAGACTAAGATTGCCTTAAGAATGTCTCTTGAAAATCCTTTTTGAAAGAGATTTTAAAAACATCTAGGGTTTGAAACCTTGATATAAACTATGAAGGCTTCATTTAATGTATCAAGTTCCCTTGGAAACCCTAACCATGAGAGGTTTACAATCAACCTTAGGGTCGTGAGTTTTTAGAAAACATTTTGGAAACTAGTTTTTTGAAAATGCTAAGTATTTAGCGATTTTTTTTTAAAACAAGTTCAAGAGAGCTTTTGAAAATAATTTGAAAAGGCTACAAAAGTATTTTGAAAAGATTTTATCGATATGATTTTTTAGTACTCAAGATTTTGGAAAACAAGTGTAAAAATGGTCTTTGAACTTAAGATTTGGAATTAAGACTTATGATTAGATAACTTAAGCAAGGCTTGCCAACTAGGGTTAAATTGACTTAGGGTTAACTAACTAGGGTTAAGTTGACCTAAGGTTTTGGAACCTAGAGAGAGGAACCAGGGTTTCGAAAACCTAGAGAGAAAAACTAGGATTTTGGAAGAGAGAAACTAGGATTTCGGATCCTAGAGAAAGAAATTAGAGATTTGGCAACCTAGTAGTTTTGAAAGGTGGTTTTGAACTAGGGTTTTGAACCTAGTGGTTTTGGAAGACTTGGAAAGTATGATTTTATGCATGAGACTTGAAAGATTGTTTTTGAAAACTATGATTTTATGTGAAAACTTTGTGATTTTATGTAAAGAACTTTTTAGAAAACACTTGGAAAAGTGTCATTTCATGTGAGAAAGTTATGATTTTGTGTGAAACCCTTTTAAGGAACCAACTCCAAAGAGTTGTGGATTTTAAAAACTATTTTAAACACATTAAAACCACTCAAATAAGCATACGATTCTTATGGTTAATTTTTAAAAACCACTCAAGGGAGGGTTACCTTGGAAACCATTTCAATCACAAACTCAAGAGAGCAAAAACGTAAAAATCATTCAAGAGAAGGTTATTTTGAAAACTATTTTAACATATTAAAACCACTCCAACAAGCATGTGATCCATATGGTGAATTTTTGAAAACCACTCAAGAGAGGGTTGTCTTGGAAACCATTTCAATCACAAACTCAAGGGAACAAAAACTTGACAACCACTCAAGATAGGGTTGTTTTGAAAACCATTTCAACACATTAAAACCACTCAAATGAGCATGTGATCCATACGATTGATTTTTGAAAATTACTCTGTAAGCACCCAATTTTTGCCGGCTCGGCAATCTCCGGTCTGACTGAATCACATTCGAACTGATACAGACATATTCAAGTCTAAACCAGTTTTCGAGACTCAATCCAGTCAACCAATCGCTTTGCAGACCCATCGGGCCTAATAGAGGCAAAATGACTAAAATGCCCTTGGGGCATTACTTGATTCAATTCCAATTGGCACATCTTCCTAGAGACGGTAAGTCCTTATTTCAACCTCAATTTCAGTTTCAATTTCAATTCATATCAATCAAACTCAAACTGACACGTCTTTTGAGAAAGTTAATCCCTCAGACGGTAAGTCCATCCAGTCAGGTACATTTATTGAGAAACCTCTTTAGAACGGTAAGTCCCTTCAAACCTGTCGACTGGAACGAAATTTAAGTCCCCGAGATAGTAGAATGGTTCACTTCTGGCCCCTGCTAGCCATCTAATGTAGAATATTTATTATCCGACATGTCTTTTGAGAAAGTTGATTCCTCAGACGACAAGCTCATCTAGCAGCTTTCTGAAATCAAGCAATCTCTGAAATAAAAGCACCCCATCAGAGTGGTAGAAATACTCGCAAATATCACAACCGTTGGAGTGGCAGAAACACTCGTAAATAGGTTGACATTGTGAATTGCCAACAAAACTCTTATGTTATGGGACCGAACACGCCTCTTGGCCGTGACACGTTTACTAAAGGACGGGATACCTTTGGAAACCAACTCGTCACACACTGTTAGAGTGACGAAAACACTCAAAACCTAAGTTAACACCAATGTCTACTAGCCCACTCTGGTGAAAAATGACCAAACTACCCCTTGGGCCTTTTTTGGCGTGCTTTTCGAGAAAGTACTTAAGTCCTCAGAGTGGTAGGTCCGCCTTTCCAAGATTGTCCCCAAGACAATCCTGTAAGCACCCCATTTTTGCCCACTCGACAGTCTCTAGTTTGTCTAGATTTGAGTTCAAATCAATATGAATATATTCCGATTTAAATTAGCTTTCCAAGTCTAATCCCGTCAACCAATCGCTTTGCGGGCTAATTGGGCCCAAATAGAGGCAAAATGACCAAAATGCCCTTGGTGGCATTGCTTGGTCCAATTCCAGTGGGTATGTCTATTCGAAGACGGTAAGTCTCCTTTTTTAATCCAATTGCAATCCAATCTGGCACCCCTTTCGAGATAGTTGATTCCTCAAGGTGGTAAGTCCATTCCGTCTGGTACGTTTTTCTACAGAACTCTTTGAAACGATAAGTCCCTTCAAACCCGTCAACCGGGATGAGACCCCAAGTCTCCTAGATGGTAGAATGGTCCACCTTTGGTGCCTGCTAGCCCGCCAATGAAGAAATGTTCATTTTGGCACGCCTTCTGAGAAAATTGATTCCTCAGGTGCTAAGTCCACCTAGCAGTTTCCAAAGAATAGGCAGTCTCTGGAATGATCGCGACCCGTTAGAGTAACGAAAATATTCGTAAACATTACAATCGTTAGAGTAGCAAAAACACTCGCAAACAAGTTGATATAGAGAATTGCCGACAAACCCTATATCACGAGACCGCCGTCAGAGTGACGGAAACACTTAAAACCCAGGTCAGCACCGGTGCCTGCTAGCCCACTGCGGTGAAAAATAACCAAACTGCCCCTAAGGCCATTTCCGACACGTTTGTTGAAAAAGTACCTAAGTCATCAGAACGGTAAGTCCACCCTTTTAAGATTGTCTTCAAGACAATCTGGCATGATTAGGTGCCTTCCAGTCAGTTTCGGGCCAATTTCGAGACTTTCCGGTCTAGATGACCATTTTGCCTCTAGGCATCCGAGTGCCTCGGGAACCACACCGGCTCTGGGTATCAAATCGGTGACCTCCTGGGGATGCTTTTGATAGTGTCCCCGGCCTTCCACTACATTTCTAGGTCATTCCGAGTCAATTCTGGCAAGCCCGGTGCAAAATGACCGTTTTGCCCTAACGAGTCATTTTCCTTTTCTAACCACACCGGCTATGGGTATCAAACCGGTAGCCTCCTGAAACATTCTAGCTAATGTTTCCAAGCTTCCAGTCATTTTCTGGGATATTCCGAGTCCATCCCGGTAGCTTTTCGGTCCGATTGACCGTTTTGCCCCTAATGGCTCGGTTAACCCCTCCGTTACATCTTGACATCATTTTTCAAGTCTACTACCCCCGAGACACTGTTCCAAGTGTTCTTGTCCCTTTTCGGCCCATTCCCGGCCCCTTAAATCATTCTCGGACCTTCCGAAGTCACTCCTAGTGAAGCCAAGCTAAAAATTGCATGGTAGTCACTCGTATAGGTACCCAAATCTCCTGAAGATACGTTGCTTGCTAACCTTAAAACTTTCCAAAGTGGCTGGTGCCACTCCTACTAGCGCTAAAAGGAATTTTTGCCTGGCGCCACTGTAATAGGCGCCAGGTCAATCCTCTCTCTATAAATACAGACCTCCTCCGGCGTAGAAAAGATCCGAAAACTCAGTCTAAAAACTCTCCTGTTTGATACACAAAGCTCGTAGCCACCCCAAACCTTGGTCTTCTTTATGTTTTCCAAAACCTTAGCCTCCATACACAAACCCTAGCTCTCATACACTCACATACACCCCTATACACTCTTATACTAGCTTCCAAAGCCTCCATTGAAGACTTGAAGTGCTACAACTCCGAAGCTCCCAAAGATCAAAGCAAGTTCTCGAAGACTGACGCAAAGCAAAGCGAAGATCGATGTAAAGAAAGCAAATAAAACCAAGCAAATAAAAGAAGACACAAGGTAGACTTCCTTTTTACGTTTCCGTAATTCTCCCATCTCTCTTCTCTCTCCTAACCCATTTGAGTTTTCTTCTATTTTAATCCCCCATCTTCTATCCCCCCCTTTCTTGCATGCATGAAACAAGGGACTTCCTGGTTCATGTGTAAGATTAGGCTATTGGAAGTTACAGTGTCGAGGGATTTCTCTTAGTCTAACCGGAGACCACATGGGTTCGGCCCCCATATTTTCAAAACTTGCATTAAAATTTTCTTCTTCAGAACTTATTTTCAAAATCACAATCCTAAGGTGATTCTAGCATTTCTATGGTTAGGGTTGCTTTAGGAAAGTGTTACATTTAAAGTGACCAATATGATCCATATTTTCAAATCATTGTTGTTCTCAAACCACAATTCTAGAATGGTTCTAATCTTTTTATGGTTAGAATCGTTTTAGGAAAGTGTGATATTTTTAGAGGCTTGCAAAAGTCCATATTTAAATCCTTTTCAAAAATCTCCTTCTAAACTTACTTTCCAAAAACTCTTTTTAAATCCTCTCCAAAATCTCTTTTTACATCTACTTTTTAAAATCTCTCTCCAATCTCTTTTCCAAAATTGCTTTCTAAAAATTCCCTTCGTGAAACTTTCTTTCTTAAAAACTTCTTTTTTAAACTCATTCCCAAAAAGCTTTCTTCAAAATTCACTTTCCAAAAACACTTCCTAAGTTTCTTTCCTAAAATCTCATTCCCAAAAACTCTTTCCACAAATCTCTTCCAAAAACTCTCTTTACAAATTCACTTTCCAAAAACACTTCCTAAGTTTCTTTCCTAAAATCTCCTTCCCAAAAACTCTTTCCACAAATCTCTTTCCAAAAACTCTCTTTACAAATTCACTTTCTAAAAACTCTTTTCTAAGATTTCCTTCCAAAAATCTCCTTTTCCAAAAACTCACTTTCCAAAAATCTCTTTTCTTGGAGTTCAAGTTAAACCCTAGGGCCATGGTTAGGAAACCCTAATTTTCTTTCCTAAAACACGATTATTTCAAAACCTTGGTTTCCAAAATCTCCTTTGTTTACATCAAAATTATAAATTTCCAAAATCTATTTTACATCAAACTATAGCTTTCCAAAACTTCATCTTCCCTTTAGGAAACCAAATTCAATCTCCCCATTTAAGAAACTAGACCCAATCTTTCGTTTTTGGAAACAAAATCAAAACACCATTTCTTAGAAACAAAATCCAATCTTTCATTTTAGGAAATATGAATCTCAATCCTTCCAAATCAAAACCTTTCCTAATCCACTCCTTCCTAATCTCTTACTTTCCTAAACCTTAGGTTTCCAAAACTTAAACTTTCAAATCTTTCCTTAACTTTAAGCTTCTTAATCTTTCCTAATTCCAACCTTTCTTAATTCCATACCTTTCCAAATTTCAACTTCCCATCTAAATCTTTAAATCTTTCTTAAACTCAAACCTTTCTTAATTTCAAGTATTTCTAAACTTTAACTTCGAATCTTTCTAAAATTCTGAACTTTCTAAATTTCCAAACTTTCCTAATTCAAAACTTTCTAAAGTCAAAACTTTCTAAAGTCAAAACTTTCTAAATTTGAAATTTTCTTAAGTTAAAACTTTTCAATTTCGAAATTTTCTTAATTCAAAACTTTCCTAAATCGAAACTTACCTAAAATGAAACTTTCCTAAAACAAAATTTTCCTAATTCGAACCTTTCCTAAATCCAACTTCCCTAATCTTCCAAGTCCAACGTTCGAGTCAAATCTTTCTTAAAAATGATACGTAGGCAACCCTCATGGGTGCGGTCATAGTCTTTTCAAATCTCTATTTCTAAAACTTTCTTTCAAATCAATTCTATCTCTTTCTCAAATCTATTTCCAAAATCAAATCAAGTTCTTTTCAAATCTATTGTCAAAGTTAAACTCTTTTCTTGCACTCGCATATCATGCATCATTCTTTTAAAAATTCTTTTCTAAAATGGATAGTTTTGGATGTATATTAATTGAAGACTCTAATGGGTGAATCTATGGTGAATAGACATGTAGGTACCGCAAGGGCGGGGTAGGGTGATGGCTTAGTGCATCTTCCCTACACATAACCAACCTCCGAACCTAGATCACTGCTTTCAAAGACCAAATGGAGTTATTTTCAAAAAAGGACTTAAATATTTTCTAAAGGTTGTCAAATAACCTGTTTTCTTAAAAACCTTCTCTTAAGGAAGTATTTTCAAAAACCTTTTCCAAAAACCCTAAGTGCACTCTTCGAATTGTATTTAGTTTTTAGATGACCTAACACACCATAATCAAGTTAGATGACGACTCCAAATGTTTTCCAAAAACTCTTTATTCAAATCAATTTTCAATTCAAACTTAATCGCACTCATTCTTCTAGGAGGATGAGTTCTAACGAGAGAGTACAGTATTTTTCCTGCTTGTGTGTGTATTCCTTGTCGCGTCTAGATTTTTTGCACTCGAGGAATACTCACACAAGCGGAAAAAATTCTGTACTCTCTCGTTAGGTTTGAATTGAAAATGAGTGCGACTAGGTTTGAATTGAAAATTGATTTGAATAAAGGGCATTTGGAAAAGATTTGGAGTCGCCACCTAACTAGATTAAGGTGAGTTAGGTCACCTAAAAATTAAGAATAATCCGGAGACTACACTTAGGGTTTTTGAAAAACGATTTTGAAAATATCTCCTCAAGAGAGGGTTTTTAAGAAAACAGGTTGTTTGGCAACCTTTGGAAAACATTTAGCCCTTTTTTAAAATAACTCCGTTTTTGGTCTTTCGAAAACAGTGATCTAGGTTCGGAGGTCGGTTACGTGTAGGGAAGACGCACTAAGCCATTATCCTACCCTGCCCTTTCGGTACCTACATGTCAATCTACCTTAGGTTCACCTACGAGAGTTTTCAACTTATCCAATGTCCAATCCTATTCACTTTATAAAACAATGTTTAAAAACTATCATGATACATGATATGCAAGTGCAATAGAAGAGACAAGTTGGAAGATAGATTTGGAAAGAGACTGATTTGAAATTGATTTGATTTGGAAATAGATTTGAAATTAGAAAGTTTGAGAAATTAGAAATAGAAATTTGAAATTGGAATTTTAAAAATAGATTGGAATTTGAGATTTAAAAAATGTGGAGGAATTTGAAATTTGAAAGAAATTGTGACCGCACCCATGAGGGTTGCCTACGTATCCTTTTGGAGGAATCAGGTCAATCGTAGTTCGGACAAGAGTCTGATTGAAAATAGAAGAGTTGATTTGAAAGAAAGAGATTGAATTGGAAGATTGAGAGATTGAACTTTAAATTGAAAATTGGAATTTGGAATTTTAGAATTGAAAAGATTGAATTTTGATTTGAAAAAGTAGAACTTGGAAAGATTTAGACTTGTTTTGGAAAGATGGAGGTTTAGGAAATCTAGACTTAAGAAAGATGAGACTTAGGAAAGACTCGAGAGTTTAAGAAAGATTGGATTTAGGAAAGGTTCGAATTAGGAAAGGTCCGATTTACGAAAGTTCCGTTTTAGCAAAGTTTTCGAATTAGGAAAACTTCGAAATTAGGAAAGTTTTGAATTAGGAAAGTTTCATTTTTGGAAAGTTTCGAATTAAGGAAGTTTTGAATTATTAAAGTTTTTAGAAATTGGGAAGTTCCGTTTTAAGAAAGGTTTTGAAATAGGAAAGTATTGAATTTAGAAATGTTTTGAATTAGGAAAAGTTTAGTTTAAGAAAGGTTTAGAATTTAGAAAGTTTCAAGTTAAGAAAGTTTTGAATTTTGGAATGTTTTGAAATAGGAAAGTTTTGAAAGTAGGAAAAATTTTGAATTTAGAAAGTTTTAAAATAGGAAAGTTTTGAAAGTAGGAAAGTTTCGTTTTAGGAAAGGTTTGAAAAAGGAAAGTTTTTAATTTAGGAAATGTTTGAATTAAGAAAGTTTTAACTTAAGAAAGTCTTGAATTAAGAAAGCTTTGGGTTTAGAAAAGCTTTAGATTTGAAAAGATTTTGAAGTTTTGAAAAGTTTAGAATTTGGAAAGTTTGGAAGTTTAAAAAGATTTAACTTAAGAAAGTTTTGAATTTAGAAAACTTTGAATTTGGAAAGATTCGAAATTTAAAAAGTTTAGTATTTAGAAAGTTTTAGGGTTTTAGAAAATCTTGAGATTAAGAAAGGTTTGAGTTTAGGAAAAGTTTGAAAACTTAGGTTTGAAAAGTTAAGATTTGAAAAAAAAGGTAGAATTAGGAAATGGTTGAATTAGGAAAGATTTGAAAGTTGAGTTTTAAAATTTAGGAAATATTTTTATGTTCAAGTTTTGGAAACTTAAAATTTAGGAAAGTGAAATTTTAGGAAGGATTTGAATTAGGAAAGAGTTGGATTAAAAAGAGATTGGATTTGGTTTCTAATAGAGAAAGTTTGATTTCGTTTCCAAAAACGGAGAATTGGATTTGGTTTCCTAAACGGGTACATTAGATTTAGTTTCCTAAAGGGAAGATAGGATTTAGCAAGGATTTGGAAAGGGAGATTCTAAAAACCCTAAATTTGAAAGTGTAGAATTTTAACATAGAAAAGAGGTTTGGAAATGTGTATAGTTTGGGTGTAGAAAACGAGAGATTTTGGAAACCTAGGTTTGGGGCAAAGTTTGAAAATCATGTTTTTGGAAAGAAAATTAGGGTTTCCTAATTGTAAGTTCTAGGGCTTGACTTGGGCTCTAAGGAAAGAGTTTTTGGAAAGTGTGTTTTTTGGAAATAAAGATTTTAGAAGGAAATCCTAGAGAGGAGTTTCTAGAGGGAAGATTTTGGAAAGAGAATTTTTGGAAAGATTTTTGAAAGGAGTGAGTTTTTAGGAAAGTGAATTTAGGGAATGTTTTTAGAAAGTAAATTTTTAGGAGAAAGAGTTTTTGGAAAGAGATCCAAGTGAGGAATTTTTTTAGAAAGAGATTTAGGAAAAGGTTTTTCTAAGAAGGAAACCTAGGGAACGTTTTTGGAAAGTGGACCTTGAAGAGAGTGATTTGGAAAGGAGTTTAAAAAGAGAAGTTTTGAAAAATAGATTTTTGGAGGGAGTTTTTGAAAGCAACTTTGGAAAGGAGAGTTTTTAGAAAGCACGTTGAAAAAGAGGGTTTTAGAAAGAGAGACTTTTGAAAATAGAGTTTTTAGAAGGTGTAAAAACATCTCACTTTCTTAAAGCAATTCTAACCATAAGAGAGCTAGAACCACTTTAGGAAAGCGGTTTTGAAAACAACAAGATTTGAAAATATGGACCATATTGGTCACTTTAAATGTAACACTTTCCTAAAGCAATCCTAGCCATGGAAAAGCTAGAATCACCCTAGGATTGTGATTTTGAAAACATGTTTTGAAAAAGAGAAATTTGATGCAATTTTGAAAACAAGTTTGAAAATGATTTTTCGAAGATGCAAGATCATGATATGCATAATGCAAATTTGGGGCTGTGAACATACAAGGCTAAGGCTTCGCCACATAATCAAGGGGGCCGGACCCACATGGTCTCTGGTTAGACTAGAATAAAGCCCCGACACGGTGACCCTCCAATAACCCAATTCTACACATGGACCGGGAATCCCCTTATTTCAAGCATGCAAAGAAAGGGGGGAAAGAGATAGGGGATTAAAATAAAGAAAACCCAAGTGGGTTAGGAGAGAGATTAGAGAGGGGAAAGTGTGGAAATTTAAAGAGAGAGCCTACCGTGTGTCTTGTTTATTTTGCGCTCCTTGCTTGTCTTCGATCTTCGTCTTGATCTTCGTCTTCAATCTTCAAGAGTCCCCTTCAATCTTCAAACTTCAGATTGCAGCTCTTCAAGTCTTCAAAGGAGGGTTGAAGGCTAGTGTATTAGTGTATGGGGGTGTATAGGAGTGTATATGAGGCTAGGGTTTGTGTAGGGTGGCTAGGGTTTGGAAAACCTAGGGAAGCTAGGGTTTAGGGAGTGCACGAGCTCTGTGTATCGAATTATATGATTTTTAGACTGAATTTGCGGATCTTTTTCACGCTGAAAGAGGCTCTGTATTTATAGAGGTTGGACAACACTGGCGCCTGTTGCAGTGGCGCTAGGCCAAAATTTACACTAGCGCCACTAGGAGTGGCGCTAGGCCATTTTTTGGCTTAGTGGCGCCAACCATTTAGGAAATGTTTAAGGTCGGCAAGCAACGTATCTTTGACTAGATTTGGGCGCCTGTACTAATGACTATCATGCAATTTTTAGCCTGGCTTCACTAGGAGTGACTCCGGAAAGTCCGGGAAGGATTTGAAGAAGCCGGGAATGACCCAGAAGGCCGGAAAAGAGCAGGAACACTTAAAATCGTGTCCCAAAGGTATTTGACTTAAAAAATGAGTACAAGATGTATCGGAAGAGTTGACCGGGCCTTTAGGGGCAAAACGGTCAATCGGATCGGGAAGCTACCGGGACAGACTCAGACTGTCCCAGAAGAAGACTTGAGATTTGAAAACATTATTCAGAATGTTCCCAAAGGTTTTCGGTTTGATACCCAGAGCCGGTATGGTTGGAAAAGGTGACCGGCCCACCAGGGGCAAAATGGTCATTTCGCACCGGGTTTACCGGAACTGACTCGGAATGATCTGGAAAGGTAAAGGGAGGTTGAGAACACTATAAAAAGTAGTCTCAGGAGGCTACCAGTTTGATACCCAGAGCTGGTGTGGTCGGAAAAGGAGACCGGCCCACCAGGGGCAAAACGATCATTTTGCACCGGGTTTGCCGGAACTGACTTGGAATGATCCAGAAAGGTAGAGGAAGGTTGAGAATACTATAAAAAGTAATCTCAGAAGGTTACTGGCTTGATATCCAGAGCCGGTGTGGTTCCTGGGGCGTTCGGATGCCTAGGGGCAAAATAGTCATCTTGACCGGAAAGTCTTGGAAAAGGTCCAAGGGGTAGTTTGGTCATTTTTCACCGAAGTGGGCTAACAGGAACTGGTGTTGACCTGGGTTTTGAGTGTTTCCGCCACTCTGACGGCGATCGTCATGACACAGGGGTTTGTTGGCAATTTCCTATATCAACCTATTTGTGAGTATTTCCACTACTCTAACGGTTGTGATATTTGCGAGTATTTTCGCTACTCGGACCATCTCGAGGAATAAACTATCTCGAGAGAGGGATTGGAAAGGGGACTTACCGTCTTCGAGAAGACGTGCCTGAGTTGGAACCGTCTTGAGGAATAAACTGTCTTGAGAGAGGAATTGGAAAAGGGACTTACCGTCTTCGAAAAGACGTGCCTGGATTGGAACTGTCTCGAGGAATAAACTGTCTCGAGAGAGGGATTGGAGTCAAAAAGAAAGGGATAATGCCCCTAAGGGCATTTTGGTCATTTTGCCTCTATTTGGGCCTGGTGGGCCCGCGAGGCGATTGACAAACGGGATTTGGACTTAGAAAATCGGTTTCGATTGGAATACGCCCACAATGACTTGAAAACAAGTCTGAATGGAGTGTAGACTACCGAGCGGTCAAAAATGGGGTGCTTACATTCCTCGAGTGCAAAAAATCTGGGCGTGACAAATCCGACATATTCAAGTGGATTTCAGTATGTTCTAGACCAATTTTGAGACCATCCGATCAAAATAACCATTTTGCTCCTAAGCATCCGATCGCCTTCAGGAACCACACTGGCTTTGGTTATCAAACCGGTTACCTCTTGAGGATGCTTCTAATAATATTCCCAATCTTTTAATACCTTTGCAGATCATTTCGAGTCTATTCCAGCAAAACCAGTGCAAAATGACCATTTTACCTTTGGTAGGCCGATCGCCTTTTCCAACCACACCGGCTCTAGGTATCAAACCGGTAACCATCTAGAACACCCTTAATAGTATTTCTAACTTTGAATCCTTCTTACAGGTCACTTCGAGTCCACTCTGGTGTTTTTCCAATTCAATTGATTGTTTTGCCCCCTAGCGGGTCAGTCGACCTTTCAAACATTTTGGTATTGCTTCTCAAGCTAGTTATCTCTAAGACACTCTCTTGAGGGTTCTCATCCATTCCTGGCTAAGTTTGGTTACTCAGAACCTTTCGGATCATTCCTAGAATTTTCTAAATCACTTCTAGTGGAGTCAAGCCAAAAATTACATGGTAGTCATTAGGACAGACACCCAAATCATTTGCCTTGTGTCCCAAGGGTCGAAAGATACGTTTCTTGTTACCTTAAAAAACTTTTCTAAGTAACTAGCACCACTGTTAGTGGCGCTAAGCCAAAAAATAACCTGGCGCCACTCCTAACATATGCCAAGCTATTTTGTTTGTCTATAAATACAGACCTCCCCCTTTCGTGAAAAGGATCCACAAACTTAGTTCAAAAACTCTATCTCTCGAAATTCAAAGCTCAAAGTCTCTACCAAACCATAGCCCTCTCTAGTCTCTTAGCCCTAGTCTCCATACACTCAAACCCTAACCTCCATACATCCTATACACTCAAACACAAGCCTCCAAAGCATCCATTGAAGACTTAAAGTGCTACAACTTAGAAGCTCTCAAGGTTCAAGTAAAGTGAAGCAAACAAGGAAATCACAGCAAGAAGAATACGAGGTATGCTTTCGATTTATATTCATGCAATTTTCCCTCTTTCTTCTCCCTCCTAATCCACTTGGGTTTTCTTCTATTTTAATCTCCCATCTTCTACCTCCCTTTCTTGCATGCTTGAAACAAGAGACTCCCCGGTTCATGCCTAGAAAGAAAGTCACTGTGCTGGGGGCTTCCTTCAAATTTGACCCTTAATGGTGTGGGTTCGACCCCTTAAATATGTGGTGAAGCCTAGCCTCGTAAGTTCACAACCCTCTTTGCATTATGCATATCATATTCATACATCTATTCAAATTTGTTTTCAAAGTTGTTTTCTAAACTTGCATCAAAACGCTTTTTCCAAACTTGCATTCAAAATCTTCTTTTTGAAATTTCTTTTCAAAATCACAATCCTAAAGTGATTCTAACCATTCCATGGTTAGGGTTGTTTTAGGAAAGTGTCATATTCAATGTGACTATTAAGGTCCAAATTTTTTAGTGCAAACCCTAAATTATTTTTCATCGAAACCACAATCTTAAGATGATTCTGGCCAATCCATGGTTAGGGTTATTTTGGAAAAGTGTGATATTTAATGGAATCATTATGGTCCATATTTCAAATCTTTGTTGTTTTCAAAATCACAACCCTAAAATGGTTCTAATCTTCTTATAGTTAGAATCGTTTTAGGAAAGTAAGATATTTGTAAAAGTCCATATTCAAGCCCCTTTCCAAATTGCTTTTTAAAAACCCTCTTTAAAAATCTACTTTCTAAAAACTCTTGTCAAACTTCTGTCCAAAAATTCTCTTCAAAAATTCACTTCCTAAAATCCCTTTCAAACTTCTTTTTAAAAATTCTCTTCAAAAATCTAATTTCTAAAAACTCTTTCTAAAGATCTCATTTCTAAAACTATTTTTCTTGGAATCCAAGTCAATCCCTAGATTCCATGGTTAGGAAACCCTAATTCCCTTTCCTAAAATCATGATTTCCTCTTTTGCTTCAAATTTTAGATTTTCAAAACCATTTTTTACATTAAATCATAGGTTTCCAAAACCTCTTTTCTTATCAAATCATAGATCTCCATATTCAAAATTTTCAAAACTCAACCTTTCCAATTCCATATCACATCAAATCTTTCAATTTAATAAACTAGAATAAATCCTCCAATTTTAGAAACAAAATACAATCCTTCAATTTTAGAAAGCAAATCAAATCATCAATTTTTTGAAATAAAATCTAATCTTTAACTTTAAGAAATAGCAATCAAACCAGTCCTAATTCTAATCTTTCCTAAACTCTAGTCTTTCCTAATCCAAACCATTCAACGTTTCCTAATTTTAAACCTTTCCAAACTCAACTTTCTAAATTTCAACTTCCAAATATTTTCAAATTCCAAATCTTTCAAACTTTTAAATCTTTCTAAATTCAAAACTAAATTCAAATCTTTCTAAAATCAAAACTTTCTTAAAATGAACTTTCCTAATTTGAAAACTTTTCTATTTCAAAGATTTTTAAAATCCAATCTTTCCTAAACCTTAAACTTTTTAAACTCTTTCCAATCAAATAATCAAGTCAAATCTTTACAAAGTCTTTTCAAGTCAAGTGTTTCTAAATCAAAATCAACTCCTTTCTCAATTTGGAACTTTCCTAATTCGAAACTCTCTTAAAATCTAAATTTCCTTAATCAAACTTTTCAAGTCTAAATCAAATCTTTCCAATTCAATTATATGCCCCAACCTTAGGTTATCTAAACCCTAGAAGGTCTAAAGCCTAGTCCAACCTTAATCCTAAGTTAGGAAGCTTCAATTCCTTTCTAAACCAAGATGGTTTTCCAACTTCAATCTAAGTCAAAATGTTTTCAAAACTCAACTCCTTTTCAAAATCAAGTCCAAGTTCTTCTTCCAAGTTCTATTTCAAATTAAAGTCAATTCTAAGTTCAATTTTGAATCTTCTATTCAAAGTTTAAATCAAACTTTTTTCAAATCAGACCTTTTCAAGTCAAACTTTTAAAAAAAATCTCAAAGTGTCTATTTTCAATCAAACTCTTGTCCGAACTACGATTGACCTAATTCCCAACAAAGGGATACGTAGGTAGCCCTCATGGGTGCGGTCACAACCTTTTTCAAATTTCTAATTTCATAACTTTTTTTAAATTTCTAATTCCATAATCTATTTCCAATTTCCAATTTCCAATTTCTAAAGCCTTTTTTCAAACTTCAAATTTTCTTTTCAAATCTATTTTCAAAATCAAATCTTTCTCTTCAAATCTATTTTCGAAATCAAACTTTTTCATGTGCTTGCATGTCATGCATCATATTAAACATCTTTCTAAAATTCTTTTCAAAGTGGATAGTATTGGACATTTATTAGTCAAAGATTCTAATTAGTGAGCCTATGGTGAATAGACAAGTAGGTACTGCAAGGGCGGAATAGGGTGATGACTTAGTGCGTCTTCCTTGTATATAACCAACCTCTGAACCTAGAATCAATATTTTCAAAGACCAAAACAAATTTATTTTCAAAGAGAGCTTAAATATTTTCAAAGGTTGCCAAATAACCTGTTTTTTAAAAAAACCCTCTCTTGTGGAAGTTTTCAAAACCTTTTCAAAAACTTTAAGTTTAATTTTTGGATTGCACTTAATTTTAGGTGACCTAACTCAGCTTAATCAAGTTAGGTGGTAACTCTAAATTTTTTCCAAAAGCCCTTAATCAAATCAATTTCTAATTCAAACCTAGTCGCACTCGTCGTTCTAGGAGGATGAGTTCTAACAAGAGGGTACCGTATTTTTCCCACTTGTGCTTATTATCCTTGAGTGCGAAAAATCGGAGCACGATAGCTGGCTACTCCACTGGGGACGCTTAGAGGGTATGGCCAATGTCATGTCTTTTCACCCTCCGACTTATCTAAAGTCTTCAATTAATTTCTCCAATTCTATCCACTTCAAATTTTCAAAATCAAAATTTTCAAAGCTATTTTCAAAAACATATTATAGCATGCATTCTATTCATATTCAATTATTCTATCTTGCGTTAAGTTTGTCATTCAAGTACTAATTTTTTGCATCTTTATTTTTGTAGGTAGACCTTTGTTCACACTTTATTTATGTCATGGTAATTGCCATGTATGTCATGAATGAATAGAATGGAATGGACAGAATGAATGGGAGTTGTTGGGTCTTTTCCTCCATTTTTTAAAACAATTTACACACATACTGCATTGTGCACTTGCATTTACATACTTGCATTCTTTACCTGGTTACATCCCTTCTAGTTAAAAGGGGAAATGGTATACTGATTGTAAGCAGATGCTGTGTCAGTTTCTTAGCCTACGGCCTCTTGATGGTTCCCCAGCTCGGATCACCAACCTATAATGGCACCACCTCGGGGAGTGGGCCTAGGTTTGAAGATTTGGGAACTGATCTTTCTTAGAAAGCATTAGTAAACCCTCAACCTCATGCTCTTGTAGAAACCATGCATAGCCGAACCTCTGTCGGATTTAAGACATGCACATCGATTTCAAAACCATAGAGGAAAGGGCAACTGCTTTACTTTCCTTATTCTTGTTTATTCTTACTGTTATAATGCTTATATAACTGCTCATGCACTCATATTTACTTTACAATTGCATTCTCTCTCTCTCTACTCTTAGCATACGTCTTCATAAATTCAATATTCTATGTCAAGACAAGAGTTCCAAAGTAACTCAAGTCATTGCATTTTAATGCATATGATCAACCCAAAGAGGGTGACACCAAGTTCACTCTCCCTTTCATTAAATCTACCAAAGCCCTAAGGGTTCCCATGTAACCCTAAGGACTCATGACATGCATTTCAAGTCATTCCACGAGAGGAGCCTCAATCCCTCTATGCTCATGGAGATAGGGTTACTAAGAAGACAAGGGGCAATCAAACAGTAAGGTCTCTCAATAACCTCCTCAACAGTAAACTCAAAGAAGACGAATCTAAAGACTCAAGAGTAGTTTAAGATCTCAAATGTAAAAGTCAATAGGTGGAAGTCCTAAGGAAAATGTTTCATCTCCCCCCATTAAAATGTACTTTCATTCTGTTGTATTCTAAACTCAAAGTTTAATGTACTCCTCTACTTTTTATAAATTAATGAATGAATGAATGAATGTACATTCTCACTCGACGATAAGGTATCTGCATATAGGGATAAACCCCTTATCTCCAAAAAGTGAGCCAAATCCATCATATTTAGTTTTTATCTCAAGAAGGGACACCCTTAAGACATACATTGCATAAAGCTTTCCAAATGTCAAAAACTAACTCATGCTTGTGTCCTTGTTTTTCTTTCCTTTCCTTTTCTTTCACAGAGACTACATCATAGAAGGCCACCATTACTCCTAAGAAAGATCGACATCCACCTAGAGACCCCATCATTACTTGATAAAAGCTGCACTAATGGCTACTAATCCTGATGAGTCATCCTCAGTCTCTCGAGAAGAGGTTAATGAAATGTGAACCCAGATTGATGAGATGTTCAAGCTCATCCAGTCCATGGCTATAAAAGATGTTGCGTTGTCTCCGTCATCATCCACAATTCTTCCCAAGGACTCTGAATCTGTTAACCCGAGGGTTGTGCTACAATTTGATACTACGGGGAAGAACAAAGAGGATTCCAAGGGGGCCAATACTAAAGAAGGAGAAACTATATTGCTCTTACTTGCTATGAAAAGAGCTTCCCTCAACCCTCTTAGTCTAAAAATTCAAGGGTTAGTTGCGAAGCCTTCATGGCCATGACACATTTGGGCTTGCATCCTATGACGAGCTGTGCTTCTTCCCAGACCATTAAAGACCTGCCAAGTTCAAAATGCCTGACTTTCAGAAATATGATGGCACTAATAACACTATTACCCACCTTCGCCTATATGCTGGGGCATTGAGTGGTCATGGAAACCATCTGAAACTCCTTATGGAGTTGTTCCAAAATAGTCTCACTGGGTCCACCTTGCAATGGTTTACCCGACTTAACTTAAGGAAGATCACAAGTTGGATCGAGCTGGTCAATATATTTAAGGCCCAATATCGCCACAACATTAACCTCACCTATGATCAGGGGTCCTTGATTACCATAAGTAAAGGAGAAAAAGAAAGCTTCAAAAGTTATGCCCTTAGGTGGAGAGAAGTAGCTGCACAAGTCAATCCCCCGCTAGAAGACAAGGAGTATGTTTGGTTGTTCGTACACACTTTTCAAGGCATATACTATGAGGAACTCTACACTAGTGTGGGGAAAAGCTTTTTCGAGCTTATCATGCAAGGGGGAATGATTGAAAATGATCTCAAGACAAGGAGAATTAAGAATCCTTATCCGAAAATTGGAGTAAGCTCTGCCAATGTAGCCAAAAAATTGGTTACTGTAAGAGGAGTGATCAAGAATGAAAGTGAGGTATCTGCTATCATGCCTATTCAACCACCCCAATACAGTCCACCCTTCAATACAGTCCACCCACTTGGGGCATGACCTAACTTCTCACCCTATCCTGCACCCATGGCCTACCTAACCTCCTCTAAAACCATGCTCGTTCACAAACACCCCAACCTTTTTGGCCCCCTGCTTGGGCATGACCTAACTTCAATAGGCCAACCCGACGTATCCATAACTTTGATACCTTAGACCTGACCTACAATCAATAAACCCTACTCTTGTTGGGAATTTATACTAAAAATCGACTTTAGTATTTATTAATAAATTAGTTATTCCATTTTAATGAGAATCTACATTGCATAACCTCCTGAAGATTTGGTGTGTAGAAAATCAGATCATCGGTTCTTATGGAATATAAGTTAATCGTTCGCAGTCTTAGATGGAAATGGACAACCATCATAGGACGGCCCTGTCCATATAGTTCCAAACTCCTTGCACTAGTACACTTTGTGTGTATTGAACAGGACCGTGTTGGGGTAATTGTTTTTTATACTGACTATATAAAACAATTAATACCTCATAGTGCCTTAATCCTAATATAATAAATAGACACGTGCATGTAGTATTTATTGTTTTGATTCATAGAAGAGTGAGATTAAGGGTCAATAAACTCAGTGAGTTGGACAATGACATTACTGAATATTTATTATTGATGGGCGTATAGGGATTGATGATACCCCCCTTATAAGTTTTGATTATGTCAAAAGGTGGATTATGAATCCGACATATCAAATAAGTTAAGTGGAAGGTCTCAAGGAATTAAATAAGTCTATTAAATTTAATTGTCAGTATTTAATTTAATAGACGGGTATCTGTAATCTTAACGTGGGGAGATAAATAAGCATTTAATAATATGGAGCTCGAAATATAATTTCTAGTATAACAGGGAGTGCAATTATAATTCCTTAGTGGTATGAATTATAATTTACGTAAATAAAGATTAATCCTGGTTGGATTAGGAATCCTTATTTGCGTAGGAAGCCCTAATTAACTAATCCTATGGTCCCTGTTGTAGCCTATATATATACGCGCTCTAAGAGCTGCTAGGGTTACACACTCTACACATAATTGAGAGATACACGATTTTGTGAGGAAGAGAAACCCTAGCAGCAGCGAGCCCACTCTCTATAGAGCAAGGCGTGTACGAGGAATACAGCAGAAGTCCGAAGGTTGAGTTCGAGCTTGCTGATTCGTGCTTGGTGCTGATTCTTGTTTTCGGGATTAAACTAGAGAGATCTCGAAGGTACGATTCTAATCACGTAGATTAGGCTATGCTAATCAGATCAGATTTTTTGGTAGTATGCGTATACACTATAGCCAGGTCGTGAGAAATTCCGCAGTCCCCAACAACTCTTACCCCTAATGTGACCATAAATCCTCTGCTAGACCACATAGTCGATGTGATACTAGAGAAAATAAAAGAGGAGGGTGAACTGGATGTGATCATGATCGAAGACTATAAGGGGGGTTGGGAGACTGATGAAGAAAGCGACTGGGAGGAGGAATTCCCGCTATGGTCGATCTACCTTTATAAACCCAATGAAGTACATGACCCTGCAGACTGGCTGATTGAGGAGCCAACACTTATGGAGGAGGACCCTACCAAAGACATGGCTGTTGATGGTTGGGGTGTTGAGTTTCTACACCCTAGATATGCCACGACTAAGCAGCACTTATTGGAGAACCCTTAGCCCGCGACTGAATTTAACTACGAAGACATAGGCTGGGAACTAGAAGAACCAAAAGTACCAGTAGAACTATTCGAGCTAGAGGGGGGTAAGCTAACCACCCTTATGGAAGAACCTGAAAAAGCCACAGAGGACAACAAGGAGATCAATGAAGCTGACAACTGCACTATCAACATCAACACACCCAGAGGCCTAGAAAAAGTTTTGCCTGTCTTGCCTTAGTTGGGGATTGCAATGATGAATAGAGCGTCAGAAATGTGGGCATCGTCCCTAAACCAAACTGAAAGGGATTATCTTCAAAAAGTGTACAAGATAAGGGTGTTTTCACCTACTTTCTTTCTATCCCCTTTATATTTTGTCTTTAAATTAATGTTTGCATTTCCATTTAATCTAAAGAGCTTTATACTTTTTATTGAAATAATAAAATGATAGTTTTTCATTCAATTACTGCTTGTCTCATGTTTCTTGTGAATGGTAAATGCTTCCTGAACAAGGGGTGCTTTCTATCCTATGGAGTACTTGACCTGAAGGGTGTGATAGCATGAGTTAACTACTCGCCCAATGATCAATTTTTCGAAAAGAGAGATGATAAGAATGAGTAAGGAAGTCACCCAAAAGCAGCACTTGTAAGACACCAAAGCTAAGCGATGTGTGGCTAGACTATCAAAAGAAAGATGAGCCATCTTTTATTTTCTCACCAAAAAAAAAATTATTTTTATCCCTTTGCTCAACCCATTAGTGCCTCGCAAAAAGTGAAAGAATTCCTTATCAACCCTGATCCAAGACCATCCCCTCACACTGGAGCAGATAAATAACTAAAGACTCAACAAAGAATGTCACTCATCTCCCATCAAGCTGAATCAATTCCCATATAGCCAAAACAACCTTTGTCGAACCTGTTGAGCAGGTTACTTTTTTTCCAAGAAAACCCCAACCTAGGAATCACCGTCCACAATGGGTTAGGACGAAATACTAAGGAAAAGATTTGAGAGAAGGGAGTTATGAAAGTATTAATCTTATATAAAATAAAAAAGGAAAGCAAAAAGAAAGAGTTGTCAAGGGGCAAGCTGCCCTAAAACCAAAAGAAAAAAAAAGGAGTCATCTTGAGAAGTATATAGTAAAGGCAAGAAGAAAAATCTAAAGGTGATCCTAGGTAATAAAGAAGCCCAGTAGAAGTAATAAGTTTGAGCCTTTACCCTTTCCTGCAAAAACTTGAAACTATGGCCTAGATTACAACCCTATTAAAGTCCACTCTAATTGAAAACAGATTGCTTGAGCTGGATGAGCTAGACATGTTGCCAAGGCTAAAGGAGGACCCTGCCGAAAGAATAACCAATGATGGTGTGGATCTAAACCCTACCGAAAGTAATATCAAAATTGAGCATGTATATCCCGTTGATTCAAAATCCCATAACTTAGCCAACATTATGGTCCTAAAACAAAGCCTCCTCAGATTGAAAGACTGGCTACTTAACGCTCTGCTAAAGCTTAGGTAAGTTGTTGCCTAAGCCCCGATGGTTAAGAGTTCAAGCCAAATGATCCAAAGGATAAGGAAGGTACAAAATGCTATCATCCATTCAAGGCGGGGTTGAGCCACAAGAGAGACCAAACCCCTAAAAAGGAGGGAGTTACCACTTCAAGGATGTAAAGTGTGACAGCACCCCATTCATGTTGCTAATTTGTGTATTTCCTCATAAGTGCATTGCATTTTTATAAAAATTTCGACATGAGCTTCGTATACATAGGACAGAGCTTCCTATAGAAACAGAAGTCACCAATGCAGTTTAATATCATCTCTAGAACATGCAATAGACATACACTATTATCATTATCCCTATACATGCATCTGTCCACATATCTAGCTATGTAAATCATAAACATCCACCCCTACTCATACACTAATACATATATCTGGTTATCTGAATCATAAGTATCTATTCTATTCAAAAATTACAAGATGTACTATCTAATAAAACAAATGAATGTCCAGGACATGGTAGGCCTACGATAAAAGGCACCCATTAGAGATCAAAGTCAATATCCAGGTCAAAATCTTAGAAACCTGGATCAGAAGGAGGCGGCTGATTGTTAAAAGCATTGGCATCCTACAAAGAAGGAAGAGCCTGAATCAGCACAACACATGAATAACTAAACAATGCTAGAACAATAAACAAAGGACAACATACTGTCGCGCTCAGATTTTTCGCACTTGGAGAATACACACACAAGCGGGAAAAATGTTGTACTCTTACGTTAGAACTCACCCTCCTAGAAGAATGAGTGCAACTGGTTTGAATTGAAAATTGATTTGAATAAAGGGCTTTTGAAAAAAATTTGGAGTCGCCACCTAACTTGATTAAGGTGAGTTAGGTCACCTAAAAAAACTAAGAATAATCCGAAGACTACACTTAGGGTTTTCGAAAAAGGTTTTTGAAAATACCACCTCAAGAGAGGGTTTTTAAGATAACAGGTTGTTTGGCAACCTTTGGAAAACATTTAGTCCTTTTGAAAAAATAACTCCGTTTGGTCTTTCGAAAACAGTGATCTAGGTTAGGAGGTTGGTTACATGTAGGGAAGACGCACTAAGCCATCACCCTACCCCGCCCTTTCGGTACCTACATGTCAATCTACCATAGATTCACCTATGAGAGTCTTCAACTAACAAATGGTTCAATCCTATCCACTTTGAAAAACAATGTGTGAAAAGAAACTAACATGATGCATGATATGCAAGTGCAAGAAAAGAGAATTGAAAAATAGATTTGGAAAGAAATTGATTTGATTTGAAAGAGAAAAGATAAAAATTTGAATTTGGAAAGAAGGTTTTGGGAATTGAAAATAGAGACTTGGAAATAAAAATTTGAAATTGAAAATTTGAAAATAGATTGGAGATTTGGAAAGATTTTGGAATTTGAAATTTGAAAAATATGGAGGAATTTGAAATTTGAAAGAAGTTGTGGAATTTGAAAGAAATTGTGACCGCACCTATGAAGGTTGCCTACGTATCCTTTTGGAGGAATCAGGTCAGTCGTAGTTCAGACAAGAGTCCGATTAAAAATAGATTGATTTAGAAGAAAGTGATTGAATTGGAAATTGGATTGGAAGATTGAGAGATTGAACTTAGAATAGAAGATTGAAATTTGAAATTTAGAATTTTGGAAATGAAGAGATTGAATTTTGATCGACGGATTTGAAAATACTTGACTTTGGGAAACTCGGTTTTCGGAAACCTAGACTTAAAGACTTCAAAAAGAAAGATTTGGATTTGACTTGGAAAGATTTTGAAGAAAAATTGACTTGAATATTAGACTTGGAAGATTGGAGAAAAATTGAAATTAGGAAAGGTTCGAATTAGGAAAGTTTCGAATTTGGAAAGTGTCGCTTTAGGAAAGTTTTTGACTTAGAAAAGTTTTGGAATTAGAAAAATTTCGACTTAGGAAAGTTTTGAATTTAGAAAAATTTCAACTTAGGAAAGTTTTGAATTTAAGAAAGTTTCAACTTAGGAAAGTTTTACGTTTAAGAAAGTTTTCAAATTGGAAAGTTTGATTTTAAGAAAGGTTTTGAAATGAGGAAGTTTTGAAAGTTGGAAAATTTGGAATTTTGAAATAGCAAAGTTTTGAAGTTGGAATGATTTGAAACTTAGAAAGTTTAAGATTTAGAAAGTTTTAAAGTTTTTAAAAAATCTTGAGATTAGGAAAGGTTTGAAAAATTAGATTTGGAAAAGGGGTAGGATTAGAAAAGGGTTGAATTAGGAAAGATTTGGAATGGGAAGGGATTGGTTTTGGTTTCTAAAAGAGAAAGTTTGACTTCGTTTCCAAAAACGGAGGATGGGATCTAGTTTCCTAAACGGGGAGATTTGATTTGGTTTCCTAAAGGGTAGATAGGATTTGGCAAGGATTTGGAAAGGGGGATTCTAGAAATCCTAGATTTGAAAGTTTAGAATTTTAACGTAGAAAAGAGGTTTTAGAAATGTGTATAGTTTGGATATAGAAAACGAGAGATTTTGGAAACCTAGATTCGAGGCAAAGTTTGAAAATCATGTTTTTAGAAAGGAAATTAGGGTTTCCTAATTGTGGGTTCTAGGGCTTAACTTGGGCTTCTAAGGAAAGAGTTTTTGGAAAGTGCGTTTTTGGAAACGAAGATTTTGGAAGGAAATCCTAAAGAGGAGTTTCTAAAGGGAAGAGTTTTTGGAAAATAAATTTGAAGAGAGAGTTTTTGGAAAGAGATTTTAAAGAAAAGGAGTTATTGAAAAGTGTGTTTTTTAGAAACGAAGATTTTAGAAGGAAAATCCTAGAGGAGAGTTTCTAGAAGGAAGATTTTGGAAAGAGAAATTTTTAGAAAGATTTTTGGAAGGAGATTGTTGGAGAGAGTTTTTGAAGGTATAAAAATGTCTCACCTTCCTAAAGTGATTCTAAACATAAGAGGGCTAGAACCACTTTAGGAAAGTGGTTTTGAAAATAACAAAGGTTTGAAAATATGGACCATGAAAGTCACTTTAAATGTAACATTTTCCTAAAGCAACCCTAGCCATGGAAAGGCTAGAATCACCCTAGGATCGTGATTTTGAAAACAAGTTTGAAAACGACTTTGAAAACAACTTTGAAAACAACTTTTGGAAGATGCAAGACCATGATATGCACAATGCAATTTTGGAGTCGTGAACATAGAAGGTTAAGGTTTCACCACATAATCACGGGGGCCGGACCCACGTGGTCTCTGGTTAGACTAGAAGAAAAGTCCCCGACACGGTGACTCTCCAATAGCCCAATCCTACACATGGACTGGGAATCCCCTTGTTTCAAGCATGTAAAGAAAGGGGGGGAAAAGAGATGGGGGATTAAAATAAAAAAAACCCAAGTGGGTTAGGAGAGAGAAGAGAGAGGGGGAAGTGCAGAAATTTAAATGGAGAACCTACCTTGTATCTTGTTTATTTTGCGCGCCTTGCTTATCTTCGGTCTTCGGTCTTCGATTTTCGTCTTGAACCTTCAAGAGCAGCCTTCAATCTTCAAACTTCAGATTGCAACTCTTCAAGTCTTCGAAGGAAGGTTGAAGGTTAGTGTATGAGTGTATGAGGGTGTGTAGGAGTGTATAGGAGGCTAGGGTTTAGTGTATAGTGGCTAGGGTTTGGAAAACCTAGGGAAGCTAGGGTTTAGGAGGTGCTCGAGCTCTGTATATCAAAATATATGATTTTTGGTTTGAGTTTGCGGATCCTTTTCACACTGAAAGAGGCTCTGTATTTATAGAGGGAGGAATATACTGGTGCCTGTTGTAGTAGCGCTAGGCCAAACTTTACACTGGCGCCACTAGAAGTGGCGCCAGCCATTTAGGAAATATTTAAGGTCGGCAAGCAACGTATCTTTGACAAGATTTGGGCGCCTATACTAGTGACTGCCATGTAATTTTTAGCTTGGCTTCACTAGGAGTGACTCCGGAAAGTCCGGGAAGGAGTTTGGAAGACCGGGAATGACCCGGAAAGCCAGAAAAGAGCAGGAACACTTAAAATAGTGTTCCAGAGGTATTTGGCTTGAAAAATGAGTACGAGATGTGTCGGAAGGGTTGATTGGGCCTCTAGGGCAAAACGGTCAACCGGATTGGAAAGCTACCCGGACGGACTCGGACTGTCCCGGAAGAAGACTTGAAATTTGAAAACATTATTCAGAATGTTCCCAAAGGTTGCCGGCTTGGTTTCCAAAGCCGGTGTGGTCGGAAAAGGAGACCGGCCCACCAGGGGCAAAACGGTCATTTTGTACCGGGTTTGCCGGAACTGACTCGGAATGATCCGGAAAGGTAAAGAAAGGTTTAGAACACTATAAAAAGTATTCTCGGGAAGTTACCATTTTGATGCCCAGAGCCGACGTGGTTGAAAAAGGAGACCGGCTCACCAGGGGCAAAACGGTCATTTTGCACCGGGTTTGCCGGAACTGACTCGGAATGATCTAGAAAGGTAGAGGAAGGTTGAGAATACCATAAGAAGTAATCTCAAAAGATTACTGGTTTGATACCCAGAGCCGGTGTGGTTCCCGGGGCATTCGAATGCCTAGGGACAAAACGGTCATTTACCTTCAAGTGGGCCCTACGGGCCCTAGAAGCGACTGGTGGACTAAATTCAAGTTAAAAAGGCGTGCTTAGAGTCTAAATATGCATGTGATGTGTGAAAGTGAGCTTGGTTAGCTCGGAGATTGCCAAGCGGGCAAAAATGGGGTGCTTACACATACCTGGCTGCTTCCTATCTGAGCCAACTGGGCCACAAAGTAGCAACCTCGACCTAGAACTGATCTCTCTCCATCTAAAATTGGTCCTTCTCAGTCTGGTATCCATCTCTCTAATCCCTCATGGCAACAAACTTGGTCTGAGGTATATATCCTCCCCCCCGATGCCACAAGTCAACCACCTCTTGGACGACAGCGTAACCTCTGACCACCACGTCAAACTGAGTGAAGATGCCTACAGAGTGAGCCCCGAAGTGTGTGGCGTAGTCAGTCTCTGGTGGTACGGAATAGGAACCCCCTTGACCAAATTTCCGAACATGTACTCAGGTGGATCCCCAGCCGACCGAAACTCATCATAGAACTGGTGCCAATGTTGGTCACCTAGATAAGGAAATCATCTATGAAGACATTGGGACCAGATATTTAACCACCACATAATGAACTAATCCAATAAACGGCTGCCAAGTCACATCTCTCATCTCAATCAGCTCCAAGTTCGCCTGTAGCGTCACGAAGTCAGTGATCTCAGATCGGTGGGCCACCTGATCACGAGCCCATCTCAAGGCTCGGGATAAAGATCAGCTTCTACTACCTCTGGACGACAGATCGGCAAGTACTTATAGCTCTACTAGAACAAAAAAGGCAAAAAACTAGTCACACTACCCTAACAGGAGGAGGTCCGAACTCGCATAGATCTGAGGAAGCAATCAAAGGAGAAAGACCCCTAGTCCAACCCTGATAATGCACCTAAGTCAGCCACTATGCTCACTAGTCAGAAAGGGACGATCAACTTATCATTGTTGCAAAAGCAGCTAACAATGATATACAAAACAAGTCGTCGCCTCACCATTTAGCAGGTGGCTCAACAGAAAAGGTACTCTCGCCCCGATTAAGCCAAAAAAACCAGGAAGGCTGAGCAGTCAAAAGGTGGCAAATCCAACAAAGTACAAGCGTTAGCTCTACTGATTAGCTGTAAGGTAATCTAACAACCGACAAAGGAAAGTCTTGTAATAATGGTCTAATCTAATGGGGCAAGACCCATCTCAAAGCCCACGAAGTGAAAGGTACCTGTCTTGCTGAACCACTTCTCAATTAATGCCAATACCAAGTGTCGATTCAGGCAGTTAGCCTGTAATCCCATAAATGCTCTAAACCCGATCTCCGCTAAGAAGGCAAGATAACACGGAGCGGTCCGTTGCATAGTGTTAAAAGCCAGATGGACGGCCCCTCTAAAGGATATATGTACTCAAAGAGGAGGCAAGTGATGTCGAGAGTATACGCTGGGATGGTAGGCGAGGTCCCCCAATAGAGGAATGTCTGGTATCTCTAAATCTCCAAAATTAGCATCTGTCTACCTGTGTCTTAAAGAAACCCTCAAGTAACCGGTCGCTCGATCTCCACGCTCTGGTGTCTCTTCCTCAGCATCCATCTCCCCCTCAAAAACCGGCTCGACTGAGGGAAGGGGTCGACTGGGGGCATACTCCCCCTCTCATTCTAGCTAGAAGATGCCCAACCAGCTGATCTGCAACTGCCTCTAGAGTGGTTGGAACTATCGGCAGAGTCTGTATGAGCCCTTCTCCCAGATCGGTGTCACCTCTCAAAACCGCCACCGCTAGTACCAACCATCCTGAAAGCCAAATTAAGGTAAGAATATCAACATATGATAAGTACAGTTAAAAAAGGTAAGGGGTATACAAAAAAAAAAAATGAAAAACGTTTCAAGTTTTAATTCAAAATGAATTTTCTACACATTTTGTTTTAAAAAATTCGAGTTTCGAGTCAAAATGAATTTCTTATACATTTTGTTTTCAAAAGATTTCAAGTTTCGAGTCAAAATGAATCTCCTATACATTTTGTCTTCAAAAATTTCAATTTTGAGTCAAAAAATAAATTTTTTTACACATTTTGTCCTTGAAAAATTCGAGTCTCGAATTAAAATGAATTTTCTATACATTTTGTCTTCAAAAATTAAAGTTTCAAGTCAAAGTGAATTTTCCTACACATTTTGCCTTCAAATGTTCATATTTTCAAGCCAAAACAAATTTTCTACACGTTTTGTCCAAATTTTGAATCAAAGTAATTTCTAAACCTTGCCCTTCTAAAAGTTTATCCCAAATTTAATTCTTAGGTTCTTTAACCCTTCCTCTCCAAAATTATTCCAAAATTAAAGTTTATTTTCAAAATCAATCTCAAAAGGCTCCCTATCAAAATCCATCTCAAAACTTTTCTAAGCTTCCATTTCAAAAGATTTTCATTCCATCCAAGTTTCGAGGTTTTCGAAAAATCTTCCTTCCAGAGAAGTCTTCTTCAAAATCAATCCTCAAAATTTTCAAGATTTTAAATTCTCAAAATTTCTACCTTCCAAAATTCTTTTCAATTTTGAAGTTTTTTCTATCCCAAAATCCATTTTAAAAATTTTTCTAAGTATTTTCCTCAAAAGTTTTCATTCAAAGTTCCATTTTTAAAAATTTTCCTAAGTTTTCCTTTCAATAGTTTTATTCTAGGTCTCCCGAGTTTCTTGGGGCCATCTCTGCCAAAAAAGTCCCACCCTCAAAGGTTTTATATATTTTCCCATAAAAAAGATTTCATCTCTGTCGTGCTCAGATTTTTCGCACTCGAGGAATACACACACAAGCGGGAAAAATATTGTACTATCTCGTTAGAACTCATTCTCCTAGAAGAATAAGTGCGACTAAGTTTGAATTGAAAATTGATTTGAATAAAGGACTTTCGGAAAACAATTTGGAGTTGCCACCTAACTTGATTAAGGTGAGTTAGGTCACCTAAAAACTAAGCATAATCCAAAGATTACACTTAGGGTTTTTGGAAAACAATTTTGAAAATACTTCCTCAAGGGAGGGCTTTTAGGAAAACAGATTATTTAGCAACCTTTAGAAAATATTAAGCCATTTTTTAAAAATAACTCCATTTTGTTTTTTCGAAAACAGTGATCCTAGGTTCGGAGGTTGGTTACGTGTAGGGAAGACGCACTAAGCCATCACCCTACCCCGCCCTTGTGGTATCTACATATCTATTCACCCTAGATTCACCTATTAGAGCCTTCAATTAACAAATGTCCAAACTATTCACTTTAGAAAAGAATTTTCAAAAAAAACTTAACATAATGCACGATATGCAAGTGCAATGGAAAATTTTGATTTGGAAAAGAAAAATTAAAGTTTGAAATTGGAAAGAAAGTTTAGAAATTGAAATTGAGGATTGAAAATAGATTTTTAGAATTAGAAGTTGGAAATAGAAAATAGAATTGGAAATTGGAAAGCAGTTATGGAATTGGAGATTTGAAAAAAGTTATGACCGCACCCATGAGGGTTGCCTACGTATCCTTTTTTAGGAATCAGGTCAGTTATAGTTTAGACAGGAGTCTGATTGAAAATAGAATATTTTGATATGGAATAAGAAATTGAATTAGAATTTGGATTTGATTTGAATTTAGAATAGAAGATTGGAATTTGAAATGGAAGAGATTGGACTTTGATTTGGAAAGATAAAGATTTAGGAAACCTAGACTTAGGAAGATAGGATTGGAACTTGAGATTAAGAAAGATTTGACTCGAACGTTGGACTTGAAAAATTAGGGAAATTGGAATTTAGGAAAGGTTCAAATTAAAAAAGTTTCAAAATAGGAAAGTTCCGTTTTAAGAAAGTTTTAAAAGAGGAAATGTTTTAACTTAAGAAAGTTTCGAATTTAGAAAGTTTTGGATTTGGAAAGATTTGAAATTTAGAAAGGTTTAGAATTTTAGAAAGATTTGAATTTAAGAAAGTTTAAAGTTTTGGAAAGATTTGAAATTTGAGTTTTGAAATTTAGGAAAGGTTTAAATTTAAGAAAGATTTGAAGATTTAGATTTTAAAAGTTAAGATTTGGAAATGTATAGAATTAAGAGAGGTTAGAATTAGGAAAGATTAAAGAGTTTAAAGTTTAAGAAAAGATTTAAAAGTTCAAGTTTTGGAAACCTAAGGTTTAGGCTGGTATGAGATTAGGAAGGAGTGGATTAGGAAAGGTTTAGACTAGAAATGATTAAGATTCTTATTTTCTAAAACAAAGGATTGGATTTTATTTCTAAAAAGAGATGGTTTGATTTTGTTTCCAAAAACGGAGGATTGGATCTAGTTTCCTAAATGGGAGATTGGATTTGGTTTCCTAAAGAGAATATTGGATTTGACATGGATTTGGAAGGATGAAGTTTTAGAAACCCTAGATTTGGAAAACTATAATTTTGACATAGAAAATAGGTTTCGAAAACTTATGATCTAGATGTAAAAAGGGGAATTTTTGGAAACCTAAGTTTTGAGACCAAAATAAGGAATTGAAAATCATGCTTTTGGGAAGAAAAATTGGGGTTTCCTAATTGTTGGTTCTAGGGTTTGACTTATACTCTACGAGAAGAGATTTTGGAAAGCACGTTTTTGGAAACGTAGATTTTTGGAAGAAGATCCTAAAATGAGTTTTTGGAAAGTAAACTCGAGAGGAGTTTTAGAAAGAAGATTTTGGAAGAAGCTTTTAGGAAAGAGTTTTTAGGAAAGAGATTTTTGGAAAGAGATTGCTGGAAAGAGTTTTAGGAAGGAAATTTAAGGAATGTTTTTAGAAAAGGAATTTTGAAGAGAGCTTTTTTTGGAAAGGAGTTTGAAAAGGAGTTTTGGAAAATAGATTTTTGAAGGGAGTTTTTAAAAAATAGTTTCGGAAGAGAATTTTGAAAAGGAGATTGAAGAGAGTTTTTAGAAAGTATGTTAGAAAAGAGATTTTTAGAGGGAAAGATTTGAAAAGAAAGTTTTTAGAAAGTATATAAAATATCTCACTTTCCTAAAGCGACTCCAACCATAAGAAGGTTAGAATCACTCTAAGATAGTGGTTTTGAAAACAACAAGGATCTTGAAAATATGAATTATATCGGTTATTTTAAATATAACACTTTCCTAAAGTAACCCAAGCCTTGAAAAGGCTAGAATAACCTTAGGATTGTGATTTTGAAAACAAATTTTGAAAAAGAAGATTTTGATGGAAGTTTTGAAAACAAGTTTAAAAATGAATTTTGGAAGAATGCAAGATCATGATATGCAGAATGCAAGTTGGGGTCGTGAACATACAAAGTTAAAGGCTTCACCACATAATCAAGGGGGCCGAACCCATGTGGTCTCTAGTTAGACTAAAAGAAAGCCCCCCGACACGGTGACCTCCAATAGCCTAATCCTACACATGGACCGGGAAGTCCCTTGTTTCAAGCATGCAAGAATGGAGGAAAAGAAGATGAGGGATTAAAATAGAAAAAAAACTCAAGTGGGTTCGGAGAGAGAAGACAGAGGGGGGGATGCGTAAACTTAAATAGAGAGCCTACTTTGTATCTTCTTTATTTGCTTTGCTTTACGCGCTTTGCTTTTCTTACTTTGCTTCAGTCTTCGCTTCAGTCTTCGTCTTGATCTTCAGGAACTTGTTTTGATCTTCGAGAGCTTTAGGTTGCAGCACTTCCAGTCTTCAATGGAGGCTTTGGAGGCTAGTGTCTGAGTGTATATGAGTGTACGGGAGTATATGAGAGCTAGGGTTTGTGTATGGGGGCTAGGGTTTGGAAAACCTAAAGAAAACTAGGGTTTAGGGAGGCTACGAGCTCTGTATATCGAAGAGTAGGTTTTTCAAACTGAGTTTGCGGACCTCTTTCATGCTAGAGGAGGCTCTGTATTTATAGAGAGAAGAATGACCTGGCACCTGGTGTAGTGGCGCTAGGCTAAAAATCCTTCTGGCGCACTAGAAGTGGCGCTAGGCCAGATTTTGGCTTGACGCCACTAGGAAAGTTTTAAGGTTGGTAAGCAACGTATCTTGAAGATTTGGGCACCTGTACTAGTGACTACCATGCAATTTTTAGTCTGGCTTTACTAAGAGTGGCTCCGGAAGGTCCGAGAAGGATTTAAGGGACCAGGAATGGCCTGTAAGGCCGAAAAAGGGCAGGAACCTTTAGAATAGGGTTCCGAGGGTAATGGACTTGAAAAGGATGTCAAGGTTTATTAGAGGGGTCAACCGGGCCATTAGGGGCAAAACGGTCAACCGGGTCGGAAAGCTGCTAGGACGGACTCAGAATGTCCTGGAAGAAGACTTAAATTTGGAAACATTATTTAGAATGTTCCTAAAAGTTACTGGTTTGATACCCAGAGCCGATGTGGTTGAAAAAGGTGACCGACCAAGGGCAAAACGGTCAATTCGCACCGGGTTTGCCAGAACTTACTCGAAGTGATCCGAAAAGATAATGAAAGGTTGGGAATACTATAAAAAGTATTCTGGGAAGGTTACCAGTTTGATACTCAGAGCCGGTGTGATTCCTCGGGCGTTCGGATGCCTAGGAGCAAAATGATCATCTTAATCGGAAAGTCTTGGATTTGGCCCGAAACTAACTAAAAGGCACCTAATTATGCCAGATCGTCTCTAAGACGATCTTGGAAGGGTGGACTTACCATTCTAAGGACTTAGGTACTATCTCGAGAAACGTGCCAAAAAATGGCCCTAGGGGCAATTTGGTCATTTTTCACCTGAATGGGCTAGCAGGCACTGGTGTTGACCTGGGTTTTGAGTATTTCCGCTACTATGATGGCGGTCCTGTGATGAAGGGGTTTGCTGACAATTCCCTATATCGACCTGTTTATAAGTATTTCCGGTACTCTGACCGTTGCGATGTTTACGAATACTTCCGCTACTTTAACGGTTCGCGATCATTCCCGAGACTACCTGATCTCAAGAAACTACTAAATAGACTTAGCGCCTAAGGAATCAACTTTCTCAAAAGGCATGCCGAAATGGACATTTTTGCATTGGTAGGCTAGCAGGCGCCAAAGGTGGATTGTTCTACCATCTCAGGGACTTGGGGTCTTGTCCCACTTGACGGGTTTGAAGGGACTTACTATTCCGAAGAGTTCACTCGGAAACGTGCTGAACAGGATAGACTTACCGCCTTGAGAAATTAACTTTCTCAAGGGAGAGATTGGAATTGGAATTGGACTTAAAAAAGGGGACTTACCGTTTTTGAGAAGACGTGCTTACTAGAATTGGACCAAACATTGCCCCCAAGGGCATTTCGGTCATTTTATCTCTATTTGGGCCCTGCGGGCCCACGAAGCGATGGATTGACTAGATTAGACTCAAAAAATTGAGTTGACTCAGAATATGTCCGTATTGACTTAAATACAAATCTGGACGGACTGGAGACTGCCGAGCGGGCAAAAATGGGTTGTTTACAATCTCAAATTTTTTTTAACTTTTTCCTTAATTTCAAAACATTTTGGTAGAGTCTCATTTGTAAATAGTCCCTACAACACCCAAAACATTGCAACAACACACAAGCTGTGCACCCCACGACATCACAATTACATAGCACCAACACACATAAAATAATCTGTGCACATTCCCAAGATTTTTTATTTTTCAAACACATATTCTATTTTTTAAAAATTCAAGGGTTTTTAAAATTATCATAAACTCTCTCAAAATTACTTCAAATATTTTCTAAAATATTATCATATTTTTATAAAGATTAAATTCAAACATTTCCATTAATTTCTCAGTTTTCCTTATTTTTCAACCATTTTTTCATTTTTCAAAAATAAAAAAATTTAAACAGTTTTTAGAAAATCACAAAATTTCATACAGTTGTTCAACACATTTTTTTAAGACACGTGATGCAAAAATTTAGCCAGAAAACCTAATACCCAAGGCTGTAGGACCAAATCTCCAAATTCTGCAGAAACCCCTTTTACATAAAAATGCAAAACTACCCAAACACAATCAAACAAGCATCAAAACGCAAAAACAACATCGCTAGAGCATTCAAAATACATAAAAACATCAATTTCGATTATTTGCACCACTCAAACAGAGTTTTACACATCAAAATCAACGAAAAACAAAAAACTCACCTCTTGAAATTCTCTGGCGGCCATTCCGACGATGGTGACCACTTTCGGCAACTTTCCAGAGTCTCCCAAGCCTACTCTGTCAATGCACAAGCCTCACTTCTTGCAAAACACTCCAAATGTCCCTAAAACCCTCCAAAACTCTCACAAGGTCGTGAAGCTTCGAATAAGAAATTTTCTGATTTTAATCCCAGGCCTAGCACTACTTGTAGTGGCGCTAAGGCAATTTTAAGCCTGGCGCCACTAATAAATTTTGGGCACCTCGCCCCTTTTCTCACCAGAACCCGATTTCAAATGTCCCATAGGGCCAAATCATCATTTTCAAAAGAGGGGCAACTGTAAGCATTCCATTTTTGCCCGCTCGGCAATCTCTAGTCCAACTGAACTCACTTTCAAACTGAGACAGACACATTCAAGTCCAAACCAATTTTTCAAACTCAATGCAGTCAACCAATCGCTACGCAGGCCCACTGGGCCCAATAAAGGCAAAATGATCAAAATGCCTTTGGGGCATTGCTCTATCTAATTCCAATTGGCTTGTCTTCGTAGAGATGGTAAGTCCTTATTTCAACCTTAATTCCAGTTTCAATTCCAATTCAGACCAATCAAACTCAAACCAGCACGTCTTTCGAGAAAGTTGATCCCTCTGACAGTTAGTCCATCTAGTTCAGCACGTTTATCGAGAAAACTCCTTGGAACAGTAAGTCCCTTCAAACTTGTCAACCGGGATGGAACCTAAATCCCCAAGATGATATAACGGTTCACTTCTGGCGCCTATTAGCTCGCCAATGTAGAATATCTATTATTTGGCACGTCTTTCAAGAAAATTAATTGCTTAGACGATAAATACATCTAGCAGCTTCCCAAGATCAGACAGTCTCTGGAATGAACGCAAACTGTCAGAGTAGCGAAAACACTCGCAACTATCGCAACCGTCAGAGTGGCAGAAACACTCGCAAACAGGTCGACCTTGGGAATTGCCAACAAAACCCCTATGTCACGGGACCGAACACTCCTTTTAGTCGTGACACGTTTACCAAAGGATGAGATACATTTGGAAACCAATTGTTCACACACTGTTAGAGTGACAAAAACACTCAAAACCCAAGTTAACACTAGTGCCTGCTAGCCCACTCCGGTGAAAAATGAGCAAACTGCCCCTCGGGCCTTTTTCGATAAGTTTCTCGAGAAAGTACTTAAGTCCTCAAAGCGGTAAGTCCACCTTTCCAAGATTGTCCCAAAGACAATCTAGCACGTTCAAGTGCCTTCCAGTCTATTCCGCACTAATTCCGAGACCACCCAGTCAAAATAACCATTTTGCCCCTAGGCATCCAATTGCTAGCCATACCAGCTCTGGGTATTAAACCGGCTACCTCCAGAGGATGCTTGTAATAGTATTCCCAACCTTTCAACATTTTTTTGGATCATTCCGTGTCTGTTTCGGCAAACCCGGTGTAAAATGACCATTTTGCCCCTGGTGAGCCGGTCGCCTTTTCCAACCACACCAGCTCTGGGTATCAAACCAGTAACCCTTCAAAACACCCTTAATAGTGTTTCCAACCTTTAAGCCTTCTCACAGGTCACTCCAAGTCCACTCTAGTGTTTTTCTGGTTCAATTGATCGTTTTGCCCCTATCGGGCCAGTTGACCTTTTCAAATATTCCAGCATTGCTTCTCAAGTTAGTTATCTCCGAGACACTCTCTTGAAGGTTCCCGTCCATTTTGAGCTGAGCCTGGTTACTCAAAACCTTCTAGATCATTCCCAGACTTTCTAGAGTCACTTCTAGTGGAGCCAAGCCAAAAATTGCATGGTAGTCACTAGGATAGGCGGCCAAATCTTTTGCCTTACGTCCCAAGGGTTGAAACATACATTTTTTGCCACCTTAAAACTTTCCTAAGTGGCTAGCACCACTAGCAATGGCTCCAAGCCGAAAAATGGCGTGGCGTCACTCCTAGTGGCGCTAGTGGATTTTTTGCCCTAGCGCCACTACAACAGGCGCAAGGCTATTTTGTTTGTCTATAAATACAGACCATCTCCCTGCATGAAAAGGGTCTGCAAACTCAGTCCAAAGACTCTGTCTCTCAAAATTTAGAGCTCGAAGTCTTTCTAAACCCTAGCTCTCTCTAGCCTTTTTAAGCCCTAGCCTCCATACACTTAATCCCTAACGTCCATACATCCTATACACTCAAACACAAGCCTCTAAAGCATCTACTGAAGACTCAAAATGTTGCAACTTAGAAGCTCTCAAGGTTCGAGTAAAATGAAGCAAACAAGGAAATCAAAGCAAGAAGAATATGAGGTAGGCTTTCTATTTATGTTTATACAATTCCGCCTTTCTCTTCTCCCTCCTAACCCACTTGGGTTTTCTTCTATTTTAATCTCCCATCTTTTACCTCCCTTTTTTGAATTCTTGAAATAAGGGACTTCTCAATTCATGCCTAGGAAGAATTGTTGAAAGTCACCATATTGGGGGCTTTCTTCAAATTTGACCCTTGATGGTATGGGTTCGACCGCCTTGATTATATGATGAAGCTAGCCTTGTATGTTCATGACCTTGTTTGCATTATGCATATCTTATTCATACATTTATTCAAATTTATTTTCAAAGTTGTTTTCCAAACTTGCATCAAAACTCTTTTTCCAAATTTACATTCATAATCTTCTTTTTCAAACTTATTTTTAAAATCACAATCCTAGAGTGATTCTAGCCATTCTATAGTTAAAATTGTTTTAGGAAAGTGTCATATTCAATATGACTATTAAGATCCAAATTTTTGGGTGCAAACCCTAAATTGTTTTTCATCAAAACCACAATCTTAAGATAATTCTAGCCATTCCATGGTTAGGGTTGTTTTGGAAAAGTGTGATATTTAATGAGATCATTATGGTCCATATTTCAAATCTTTTCCATTTTCAAAATCACAACCCTAGAATGGTTCTAATCTTCTCATGGTTTGAATCATTTTAGGAAAGTGACACATTTGTAAAAGTCCATATTCAAGCCCTTTCCAAATTGTTTTTCAAAAACTCTCTTCAAAAATCTACTTTCTAAAAACTCTTGTTGAACTTCTTTCCAGAAACTCTCTCCCAAAATTCACTTCCTAAAAACCCTTTCAAACTTCTTTCCAAAAACTCTTTTAAAAAATCTACTTCCCAAAAACCCTTTCCAAAGATCTCCTTTCTAAAAACTCTTTTCTTAGAGTCTAAGTCAAACGCTAGATTTCATGGTTAGGAAACCCTAGTTCCCTTTCCTAAAATCATAAGTTTCTCTTTTGCCCCAAATCTTAGGTTTCCAAAACTATTTTCTACATTAAATCATAAGTTTCAAAACCTCTTTTCTTATCAAATCATAGATCTCCATATCCAAGATTTTCAAAACTTAACATTTCCAATTCCATGTCAAATCAAATCTTCCAATTTAGGAAACTAGATCTAATCCTCCAATTTTAGAAACCAAATCTAATCCTTCAATTTTAGAAACCAAATCAAATCATCTATTTTTGGAAATAAAATATAATCTTTAACTTTAGGAAATAGCAATCAAACATTTCCTAATTCTAATCTTTCCTAAACTCTAGTCTTTCATAATCTAAACCTTTTAACCTTTTCTAATTTCAAACCTTTTCAAATCTCAACTTTCTAAATTTTAACTTCTAAATCTTTTCAAATTTCAAATCTTTCAAACTTTCAAATCTTTCTAAATTCAAACTTTCTAAATTCAAATTTTTCCAAAATCAAAACTTTCCTAAAATAAAACTTTCTTAATTTGAAAACTTTCCTGCTTTGAAACTTTCCTAATTCAAGGATTTCTAAAATCTAATCTTTCGTAAACCTTAAACTTTCTAAAGTCTTTCAAATCAAATAATCAAGTCAAATCTTTACAAAGTCTTTTCAAGGTAAGTGTTTCTAAATCAAAATCAACTCCTTTCCTAACCTCTCCTAATTTGGAATTTTTTTAATTCGAAACTTTCCTAAAATCCAACTTTCCTTAATTAAACTTTTCAAGTCTAAATTAAATCTTTGCAATTCAGTTACATGCCCCAACCTTAGGTTATCTAAACCCTAGAAGGCCTAAATCCTAGTCCAACCTTAATCCTAAGTCAGGAATATTCAATTCTTTTTTGAACCAAGATGGTTTTCCAACTTCAATCTAAGTTAAAATGTTTTCAAAACTCAACTCATTTTCTAGATCAAGTCCAAGTTCTTCTTCCAAGTTTTATTTCAAATCAAAGTCAATTCCGAATTCAATTTCAAATCTTTTATTCAAAGTTCAAATCAGGCCTTTTCAAGTTAAGCTTTTTGAAAAAACCTGAAAGTGTCTATTTTTAATCAGACTCTTGTCCGAACTACGATTGACCTTATTCCCAACAAAAGGGATATATAGGTAACCCCCATGGGTGTTGTCAGAGCTTTTTTCAAATTTCTAATTCCACAACCTATTTCAAATTTTCAATTCCATAATCTATTTTCAATTTTCAATTTCTAAAGCCTTCTTTCAAACTCCAAATCTATTTTAAAAATCAAATCTATTTTCGACATCAAATCTTTTTCTTGCACTTGCATGTCATGCATCATATCAAACAACTTTCTCAAATTCTTTTCAAAGTGGATAGTATTAGACATTTATTAATCAAATATTCTTATTGTGTGAAATTAGGGTGAATAGACATGTAGGTACCGCAAGGGCGGGATAGGGTGATGGCTTAGTGTGTCTTCCCTATACGTAACTAACCTCCGAACCTAGAATTACTATTTTCAAAGACCAAAACGGAGCTATTTTAAAAAGGGGTTTAAATATTTTCAAAGATTGCCAAATAACTTGTTTTTTAAAAGACCCTCTCTCGAGGAAGTTTTCAAAACCTTTTCAAAAAGCCTAAGTTTAATATTCAGATTACACTTAGTTTTAGGTGACCTAACTCACCTTAATCAAGTTAGGTGGCGACTCCAAATTTTTTCCAAAAGCCCTTAATCAAATCAATTTCTAATTCAAACCTAGTAGCACTCGTCCTTCTAAGAGGATGAGTTCTAATGAGAGAGTACCCTGTTTTTCCACTTGTCCATATTATCCTTGAGTGCGAAAAATCAGGGCGCAACACACTCAAGGGAGAGTTGTCTTGGAAATCATTTCAATCACAAACTCAAGAGAACACAACTTTTGAAACCAAGAGAGGGTTGTTTTGAAAACCATTTTAACACAAACTCAAGAGAGTTATATGAAACAATCAACCTAGAGATTAGGTGTTTTTGGAGGCACTTTAAGTCATAAGAACTTAGCATTTTTGGCATGAATGCTGGGGGATACCAATTTGGAGAGCTTTAGAGAGACATTTTGCAAAACTTTTTAGCGTGAACTTTGAAGAGCCTTCGAAGATCAAATCAATGAAAATTTGGAAAAGGGTTTTAAACATCAAAACAAATCCATCGCATGCTTGACATGAACATCACAAGTATTATGCAAAGGGTAAAAACATATATGGCTAGGCGTCACCAAATCGTAAGGTGCTTCAAACCCATACCATTTTCAACTTGAGGGTACCATGGGTCTTGTGTGCTTTCGTCTAGGCATGGCCTTCAAGCTCTCTTATTTCAAGCACACAAGAAGGTAAGGTAGAAGAGGGGGTTTAAAAGAGAAAATAGCTTAAGTGAACTAGGAGGGAGAAGAAAGAGAGTGGGGGATTACATTGAATTAAACTTAGAACTTCACCTTAATCTTCAATACACCATTGCTTGGACCTTGGAGCTTCAAATGGAGGCTTAATCTTCAAAGGGTTTGAGGTTTTGGAGACTTATATGGGTTTTTGGATTTTTTGGATTGATTTCTACAGAGTTTCTCCACACTTTTCATTTCTCTAATACCCAGAGGGGTGTGCCTCTATTTATAGGCATTCTGGCTAGGTCCCAACGCATGTCTCCACATGCGTTTAGCCCTAGCCACTGGGAGAGTGTCATGTGGCGCTCTTGTACTATCCAAACTTGGGATGCAAGATAAGTTATGTCTCGATCTGATCAAAATATGGACACATGTAGCATACTCATGTCATTTAGGAGTGATATGGGGGAATCAAGCACATTGGTGATGTTCTCTTATAGTTTCTCTTGAACTTAGCGCTCTCAGAGAGCTTTGGATAACTTCGGTTGATGGAGATATCATCTCAGGAAGTGAGCTTAAAAATTAATTTTTTAGAAGCATTATCGTGCCCCAATTTTTCGCATTCGAGAAAACACAAGTGAGAAAAATACGATACTCTCTCGTTAGAACTCATCCTTCTAGAAGGACGAGTGTGACTATGTTTGAACTAGAAATTGATTTGAATAAAGGATTTTAAAAAAAAGGTTTGGAGTCATCGCCTAAATTTGTTAAGGTGAGTTAGGTTAGCTAAAACTAAGTACAATCCAAATATAAACTTAGGGTTTTTGAACAGGTTTTGAAAAACTTTCTTAAGATAGGGGTTTTAAGAAAACAGGTTATTTGGCAACTTTTAAAAAAATTTAAGCCTTTTTTTGAAAAATAACTCCGATTTTAGTTTATCGAAAACAGTAATTTATGGTCCGGGGGTTGGTTACACATAAAAAAGATGCACTAGACTATCACCTTATCCTGCGCTTTCGATATCTACATGTCTTTCTACCCTAGGTTCACTCATTTAGAATCTCCGATTAACAAATGTCTAATACTATCCACTTTGAAAAGAATTTTAAAAAAAGGTTTGATATGATGCATGAAATGAAAGTGCAAGAAAAAGATTTGATTTTAAAATAGATTTAAATAGAAGATTTGAAGTTTGAAAAAGGTTATGGAAATTGAAAACTTGAAAAAGGTTGTGACATCACCCATGAGGGTTGCCTACGTATCCATTTGTTGGGAATCAGGTCAGTCGTAGTTTCGACTTAGGGTCCGATTGAAAATAGACACTTTGAGATCTTGTTTGATTTGAAAAGACACTTTGAGGCCTTTAGAAACCTTGATTTGAAAAGAGTTTGATTTGAACTTTGACTTGAAGATTTGAAATCGAGCTTTGACTTAAAATTGACTTTGATTCGAAATCGAACTTGGAATTGACTTTGAATTAAAGTTGAACTTAATGATTTGAAATTAAACTTTGAAGTAGAACTTGGACTTGATTTGGAAAGATTGAGTTGAGCTTTGAAATTATCTTGACTTAGATTGAAGTTTGAAAACCATCTTGGTTTACAAAAGGGTTGAAGCTTCCTAACTTTAGGGTTAGGGTTGAACTAGGGTTTGGCCTCCTTGGGTTTAGGTAACCTAGGGTTGAAGCATACAATTGCAATAGGAAGGTTTGATTATAGAGAGTTAGATTTTAGGGAAGTTTTGTATTAGGAAAGTTCTATTTTAGGAAAGTTTTGAATTAGGAAGGTTTTATTTTAAGAAAGAGTTGATTTTGAAAATATTTGAATTTGAAAAGTTTTAATTTTAGAAAAATTTGAACTTAGAAAGATTTGAAATTTGAAAAGATTTGGAAATTTGGAATTAAAGAAGATTGAAATTAGAAAAGATTTGATTTTTATTTCTTAAAGTTGAAAATTGAATTTTACTTCCAAAAATAGATGATTTGATTTTGTTTCCAAAATTGGAGGATTTGATTTGTTTTTCAAAATTGAAATATTTGATTTGACATGATGTTAGAAAGGTTGAGTTTTGAAAATCTTGAATTTGAAAATCTATGATTTGGTGGAAAAGGGTTTTTGAAATCTATGATTTGAGGCAAAACAAAAAGTCATCATTTTATGTGAGAAAATTAAGGTTTTCTAAACATGGACTCTAGGGCTTGCCTTGGACTTCAAGACAAAGAGTTTTTGGAAAGTAGATCTTTGAAAAGAGTTTTTAAGAAGTAGATTTGCAAACTATTTGGAAAGAGATTTGAATATAGACTTTTGCAAATCTCTTGAATATCTCAATTTTCTAAAATGATTCTAACCATAAAAATATTAGAACTATTCTAGGGTTGTGATTTTGACAATAACTAAGGTTTGAAATATGGATCATAATGATCACATTGAATGTAACACTTTCCTAAAACAATTACAACTATGAAATGACTAGAATCACTTCAGAATTGTAATTTTGATAAAAATAATTTAGGGTTTACACTCAAAATTTGTTCCATGATGGTCACATTAAATATAACACTTTTCTAAAACAACCCTAACCATAGATTGGCTAGAATCATCCTCAGATCATGATTTTGGAAACCGGTTTGAAAGAAGAAGATTTTGATTGCAAGTTTTGAAAGAGAACTTTGATGTAAGTTTGAAAACAACTTTGAACGCAATTTTGAATGCAATGAATAAATATGATAACCATAATGCAATAAGGACATGAACATACAAGCTTAGGCTTTACCACATAATCAAGGGGGTCGAACCCACACCATCTTAGGGGGAACTTAAAGAAAATCCCTGGCATGGTGATTCTCTCTAAGACCTTCCTAGGCATGAATCGGGAGGTCCCTTGTTTCATGCGTGTAAGAAAAGGAGGTAGAAGATGGGAGATTAAAATAGAAGAGAACCCAAGTGGGTTTAAAGAGAGAAGAGAGAAGGGGAAATTACATAATCTAAATTGAAAGCTTACCTTATTTTTTATTTTTTATTTTTGCTTTGATTGGTTTGTTTGCTTCACCTTGAGAGCCTTGAAGATGCAGCACTTGGTAAATGTGTCGTGTTAGATGGATTTACCGTATGAGGAATCAACTTTTTCAAAAGACGGGATGGATTGAGTTTGATTAATTTGGACTGGAATTGAAATTAGAATTGAGGTTGAAATACAGACTAACTGTCTTTAAGAAGACGTGCCAACTGGAATTGAACTGAGCAATGCTTTAAGGGCATTTTGGTCATTATGCTTCTATTGGGCCCGACAAGCCCGCGAAACAGTTGATTGACTGAATTGAGTCTGGAACGCTAGTTTGGGCTTGAATGTGTCAATGTCAGTTTGAATGCGAGTCCGATTAGGCCGGAGATTGCCGAGTGGGTAAAAATGAGTTACTTACAAATATCTCTTATTTTCAGTCTTTACTTGTCTAATGTAGAAAATGATAAAGTAATAGTCCCATGTGACCACGAGGTGATTAGAGAGATGGAATTTAGAAAATTTTGAAGACTAGAGCTTGAAAATTATAGATTGGCCCAAGAGCACACTTGAAATCAGATTTTAGCAGGCAAAAGGTCCAAATTGGCCAGAATTGGCTTGTGGTGCCACTAGGAGTGGCACCTGGTTTGAAATAACTTTGCGTAGTGGCGCTAGGCCTGTGAATAAAAACCAGTAAAGCCTCTTGTTTGAGGCTTACGGGTTTATTCATCTTTTTTGGTTTTGAGAGTCTCTTTTGAGTGTTTTGCAAGGAAGGACTCTTGAGCATTAAAAGAGTGGGTTTAGGGGACACCGGAGAGTTGCTAGAAGTAGTCACCATCACCGAAATAGTCGCCGAAGAAGAAGACTTTGTCGGAGAACTCCAAGAGCTGAGTTTTTTTTTTTTTTTTGTGTTGATCTTGATGCATAGAGCTCCATTTAAGTCATGTGAATAGTCAAAATTGATGTTTTGATGTCTTTGAACACTTTGGTGGAGTTATTTCTATGTTTTAATGCTCGTTTGATTGAGTTTGAGTAGTTTTGCATGTTTATGTAAAAGGGGTTTCTGCAGGAATTGAAAATTTGCTCCTACAGCTTTGGGTGTTACACTTTTTGGCTAAATTTTTGCACTAAGTGCCTTAGAAAAATATGTGGAATAACCATATGAGCTTTTGATATTTTTGAAAACTTTTTAGAATTTTTTATTTTTCAAAAAATAAAAAATACTTGAAAAATAGAAAAAATTGAAGATTGATGGAATTGATTGAGTTTGATATTTAGAAAAATATGGGAAATTTTTAGAAAACATGTGAAGTATTTTTTTAAATAATTTACAATAATTTTGAAGGCCCTTGAATATTTGAAAAATAGAACTTATGTTTTGAAAATTCAAAAATCTTAAGAATGTGCATGGGTTGTTTTATGTTTGTCTGTAACTTATGCTTGCGGTACTGTGGGGTACATGGTTTGTGTTTCGTTATCAAGTCTTGGGCGTTGTAGTGGCCATTTATAGAGGAGATTCTGCCAAAAATTTTCAATATTAGGAAAAAGTTTGAAAATTCTTTTTGAGATAACATCTTTTTGAAGAAAAAAGATATAAAACCTTTGAGGGTGGATTTTGAAAATAAACTTTTGAAGGAAAAAGTTTAGAAAACTTTTGAAAATTGATTTTGAATAAGACTTTTTAAAGGAAAAAGTTTAAAAATCTTTGAGAATGGGCCTTTTTGGCTGAGAAGACCCCTTGAAAGTCGTGGGTCTCTAAAATAGAACTTTTTGAAAGGAAAGCTTAGAGAAACCTTTGAAATTGAACTTCGGATAAAACTTTTAAAGGAAAAGTTTGAAAACCTCAAAATTAATTTTGAAAAATAAACTTTTGAAGGAACACTTGAAAAACCTTGAAACTTTTTGAAATAGGGACCCTTTCACGGAAAAGAAATCTTGAAAATGGAATTTGAATAAAACTTTTGAGATTTTGATTTTGGAAATGACTTTGGGTCTTGATTTTGAAGTAGCTTTTGGAAGGAAAGATTAAGGAGCCTTAGGAATTGATTTTGTAAATAAACTTTTGAAGGAAAAAGTTTAAGAAATTTGACGATTGAAAGAATAGATTTTGTTGTGTCATTCTTTCTTTTTCTGTACCTCTTTTCCCTTGAATTGCATATACTGTATAGTAATGCTTATACCTTGACTTATCTTTTAGGATGGCAAATGCTATTTTGGGCTTACTGAGGGCTTGGTATGATGGGTATCCTCTGGATGAGCATGACATATTCCGCCGGTCCTTTGGTCGTATTGCTTCACTCCTATCGGTGCAGCTCATTTCAAGATTCATAGAGGCGGTGGTTCCCTTTTGGTTGCCTGACTTGTCTCTATTCCGCTTTAGGGATTGTGAGCTTACTCCCACTCTCATGAGCATGGTTTTCTCCCTGCTTTTAGAGATGATTCAACTGATATTGTGGGTCCTGTCCTTCCTGATGGTTGCATCTAGGTTGTCTAAACTCAGCTTAGGTTTCGATGAGCAGTTCTCTCTTCTGACCTCTTACCCTAGATTCCTTACGTTCCAGTAGAGTTCTTATTCTCCTATTTTGAGTCTATGACCTACATGAAGGCTTATTAAGGCAATTGGCATACTTCTCAAGATAAGTCCATTTCTCGCATGGTAGGCCTAGCTTTGTTTCTTTTGAGCTTCTTGATGTTCCCCAAGGTAGATACGCTGATCGACTATCGACTATGTGCATTACTTGCCAAGATTCGTAAAGGGCTATCGTATGCTTGTATGGTTACGAGAGAGACCTATATTAGCTTTACTAGATTTTAGTAGGGGGTCAATGTTTGTTTTCAAGGATCTACCACACTTTTCCAGCTATAGGCAATCGAGCACTTATTTATTACTCCCTTAGTTTAGCATACCTAGTACCTTAAGCTTGACCATATATGCTCTTTGGCAATATCCCAAAGAGCTATCGTGGATGGTGAGAGGTTCCCACAGACTGCTATGACATGGGCTGACTATTTTCGGGGTAGGAGGTTTGACACAGTTAAGTGGTATATAAGATTGATTGGTAGGTATTGCTTGAGAGTATGGCCTTTTGAGAGGGCCTTTGTGCTTGTGGCAGTTTTGCGAGGCATTGCCCCTTTCTTTGGGATTTGAGTCTTGCGGTAGTTTGGCAAGAGTTAGGATATCCCTTATCTGGCATAGTCGGTAGAGTTTAGCTTGGCCTTTGAGGCAGTGATCCCGAGAGCATTAATAGAGAAGGTTTTTGGACATGTGGAGATCCTTGCTTCCCCATGTGGATGATGACAGGCCATTTTCTAATGTGCCCATTAAGACTGAGAATTATCATTATTGGTTCCACAATGTTGTTGTAGAGATTTCACAAGTTAGCTGAATCCATAAACATCATTCAGCCTGACTTCAAATTCTTCCAACTCCCTCAACCTCTCCCATTTCTCTGCTTCGGTATGTATTAGGACCTAGCAAGCTTGAGGATTTACTTTTTGAGACTCCTTTACCCCTTGTGGGATACACAGATTTCTTAACGACTATGATTGTTTAGGGGTGTCGTCACAGACGGCAAAATCAAAGATTGATACAGGTGTTGCATGATCAACTAGGGCGAGGGATGCTAAGGTAGCTTCTCTACAAATACGACTAGCAATTGCCATAGCAACACATGATAGTCTACCCTTGAGGATTATGTGGGATAGAAGGGATCACGTGGTGCCCCAAACATTTCTGTTCTTCTGAAGGATGGTACAGTTGAGGCTTGATCTCTAAGGGAGATAGTTGAGTCTCTTACTCTGGAGAGGGATGTGCTTCTGGCTAGATGTGTAGATTACGAGTAGGGCAAGCTTAGATCAGTGGCGGCTGGTGCTTCTTCGAATGTTCCTCTTACTAATGACGTGGGTGGTAAGTCGATGGATCCTTCCTTTGACTCTTCTTCTTTTGATGATGGAGAGCGTTATATTTTTGCTCCTAGTTCTTAATTCGTTTCTAGATTTTTGACACCTGCATTTATAGAGATACAACTTTCATCTTAGTATTTTCCTCATATAGGTTGATAGCTCTTTTCCTTTACTGCATGACTGGGATGCTCTCCTGTATGATTAGTACAGATATATATAAGAAATATAAATGGAAATTACTCTCCATTGTTTGATGCTTTGATTGTATTATTGTCTTATGAGAGAACCCTCCGTTTCCTTGACCTTAAACTTCGCTAACCGGGTGAACACTTTTCAAGACGCCCTTTGACCCATCAACTGTTTATGTCCACTTGTGACGTTTGGGAATGTTTTATATTTCTGTCTACCCATGGCACCTTCTTTGCTCCTTTTTTTATTGTTATTATTCTTACTACTGGCGCCCATGGGGTTTTCACTAGTTCCAACTCTGTCCATTTTGCACCAAGGTGCCTTGCAGGTTTCCACCAAGGTTGATAGTTTTGTATCTTGCCACACCTTTACTTTTTTACCTACGGTGCCCTTTCGGGTTTTTACTGCATCCTAGGGAATTTGCTTTTTTTTTGGGCGGCTATTTCTGTTAAGAAGCTCTTGAATAATGTTTGAGGTATCTTTTAGCTCTCTTTGGCAAGGTTGTGTTTTAGTGAACTCATTTGGACTAAGCAATTTAACTTTGATCTTAGGGGACTTTTTATCAGGATTTGTGATGTGGGTTATTTTTTTGCAAGAAATGATGGAGGCTCAAACCTATCATTCTACTTGGGTTTTAATGCCTGTGATAACCTTTAACAGTTTCAATCTACTAGCACTTGTTATTACTTTTTAACCTTATGCTTTTGTTTTATGTCTCACCATTGCAACATTCTCCTTTTTTTTTGCTACATATATTTTACAATCCTTCTTGCTTGGAGACATTTCCTCTTCGTGCTTTATTTAGACCGATTGTGTGTGACGGTCACTAGGTTGGGGGTTTCTTTTAGGAAGAAAAGCAGCAGGCTCAAATTGGTTTATCAAAGGTTGTTTTTGAACATATGGCAGTAAGAATGAAAGCTTATCTTCATTTCAATTTTAAATTACTTAGTCCATAGAGCTCTGCTAATGAAATTACCACTGTGTTTCAAAGATTAAAAGAGATTGAGGGGAATGAGTTTTATTGCTTCCAAAAAGCTTATGGGAATCCGGCTTTTAGATCACACATAGTATCGCTTGACAGTATCAGAGTTCAATGGGTTAGGGAATTCATGGCCATTCATTTCTTCCAAAATGAGAGCTCTTCCGAACACGACTTTCTTAACTAGAAATGACCCTTCATAATTTGGGGTGAACTTCCCTTAGGCTCCCTCCCTCTTGGTGGGGGAAATATCTTCTTCAGAACTAAATCCCTGGGTTAGAAAGATCGTGGCCATACTTTCTTGTCAAAGGCTCTAGCTATTTGCCTTTTGTAGCATTAAGTATGGTAAACTGTGGCTAATCACTTTTCATCCAGTAAATAGAGTTGAGTGTATTGGTCATTGATCCATTCAGCTTTATCTAGTTTGGTCTTGCTCAAAATCCTCAAGGAAAGAATGTTGATTTCAATGGGGAGGACAGTCTTCATGCCATAAACCAACTCATAGGGGGTAAATCCAGTAGAAACTCTCATAGTGGTTTGGTAAGCCATTAGTGTAAAAGGGAGCTTCACATACTAATCTCTGTAGTTGTCAATCATTTTTCGGAGGATTCTTTTGGTGTTTTTATTGGCTGCTTCTACTGCTCCATGCATCTGAAGGTGGTAAGTGACTGAATTTTGATGGGTGATGTTGTTGCAAAAGCAGCTAAATATGATGTACAAAATAAATCGCCGCCTCATGATGTCTCGTCGGGTTGGAGGTGGCTCAATAGCAAAGTACTGTCATCCCGACTGAGCTAGGAAATTTGGAAAACAGAACGCTCGGGAGGGGGCAAGTTTAGCAGAAGGCATGCATCATCCCTACTAACTGACTGCAAAGTGATCCGCCGACCAATGAAGGAAAGCCCCGTGATGATAGCCCAGTCTAGTGGGGTGGCACCCAGCTCAAAGCCAACAAAATGAAAGGTCCCGGTCTCTCCAAACCACCTCTTGATAAATGCCAGTACCAGAAGTCGGTTTAGGCAGTTAGCCTGTAATCCCATAAAAGCCCTGAACCCAATCTTAGCCAAGAAAGCAAGGTAGGATGGAGCCATCAGCTGCATGGTCACAAAGACCTAATGAACAACCCCCCTGAAAGTTGTGTGTACCCGTGGAGGAGGCAAATGCTATCTAGAATATACATTGGGATGATAAACAAGATCCCCCAACGGTGGAATGTCAGGTACCTTCAAGTCACCTAGCTCAACGTCCATCTGTCTGTACCGGATGGAGGCTCTCCCATAACTAGTCACTTGATCGCCAAGACCCGGTACTTCCTCCTCCCCACCAATCTCCTCCTCAATGG
>CM065378.1:59015000-59097695 GCA_033060915.1 Euryodendron excelsum
AACACTCATAATAATCATGAGGTATTAATTATTTTATATAGTCAGTATAAAAACAATTACCTCAACACGATCATGTTCAATGCACACAAAGTGTACTAGTGCAAGGAGTTGGAACTATACCATTCCCCATAGTCAAGACAGACTTATTAAAACCTTGTGCTACAATACTACTGATGGTGTGTCCAGTTCCATCAAAGACTGTAAACGATAAGTTTATATTCCATAAGAATCGGTGATCTGATCTTCCGTGTGTAAGCCGTACTCTACACATCAAATCATCTACTATACAGAATAAGAGACACACATGCATAATCATTAAATAAATAACGTAAGACAAATATTGCTCACACAGATTCTCCTTAAAATCAAATAACTAATTTATTAATAAATACTAAAGCCATTACATAAAGTATGTCTTTTAGTATAAATTCCTAACAGATTCATGCTTGTCGCTGTTGCTTATTGTTCGATATCAAAGTAGAAAGATTTCAAAATTCATATCTGCTGCTATTTGGAATTAGATCAGAAATATCTCAAAGGTATGATTCTAATCATGTAGATTAGTGTTTACTAATGAAATCAAATTTTTTGGTATTATGCATATGCATTATAGCCGGGTCGTGAAAAATTCCGCAGTCCACAGCAAATATTCAATTTGATCTATATTGTGGAAATTTGTTTGTCTTGATCAATTTTAAATTGCCCATATTTTTAAGAACCCAATTCACCCTCTTGGGTTAATCTTGTGTTAACAACCGGAAGTAGACAAAGGCTGATGAGATGTCGCGTATTACATTTTGGCATCTATGTCTAATGTTCAGCAACATCAATATCAGTATATGCCCACTGCCTATAATATGATGACAAACCTCAAAGGTATGTATAGGGATCATAGTAGTGTTGCTAGGTTAACAGCTATGAGAGACAGCTATGAGAAACCTGATGAACATGGCTATGACTAAAGGGACCCTAGTGAGGGATTATATAGTGAAAATGATGAGTCTTTTGATTGAACTAGAGATCATTGGAGTTGAAATCGATGGGAAAACCCAAGTTGATATCATTCTCTAGTCGCTCCCTGATCTTTTAAGTGGTTTTACCTAGATTACAACATGAATAAGTTCTCTTATCCAATAGTAGAGCTACTTAAAGAACTTCAAGTAGCTAAGGGCCTCATCAAAAAGTTAATTCTTGCTCTAGTGACTGACAAAGGTTCTACTTCAAACTGAAAGGTAAGAAGAAGCAAAAAGAGTTTTAGAAACAAAAGGTAGTTACTCTTGCACCACTGGGCCTTAAGAAGAAGTGCAAAAACCCAATGACAAATGTTTCATTTGCAAGTAATCGGGGCACTAAAAGCTGCAACATCTGGTTTCTCTAGCTATCACGCCTCGATTTTTACCTCGGGCCCTCTTAGCTCGGGAAAACCCGATATTCTCTCTATCAGAACTCACCTTTCCGTGAAAGGACAACTACAACGAGGTTTTGAACTTGAAAATTGATTTGAATTAGGGTATTTTAGAAAAATTTAAAGTCATCACCTAACATAATTAAAAATGTGCTAAGTCACCTAAAACTAAGCATAATCTAAATACTAAACTTAGATTTTTGAAAATGTTTTGAAAATGTCTTCTTAAAAAGGTTCTTTGTAAATAAGATTTTTAGCAACCTTTTGAATAACGTTTTAAAGCCCTTTTGAAAACATCACTCCGAGTTGGTCTTCAACTAGAAATCTATGGTTCTGGAGTTGGTTACATGTAGAGAAGATATCCTAAGATCATCACTTTACCTTGCTCATTCAGTACCTACATATCTCTATTCACCCTTAATCCACCCACCAAAACATCGGTTACTTGATATCCACTTATATCCACTTTATAATTTAAAAAATGGGGTTTATCATCACTTTTAGGATAAATGATGCATGATGCGTGTTTTTTGAAAAAATAACAAAAGGTGACACAAGAGCACAATTTGAAAAGTTTGGAGAAGGCATATTTGACTTGAAATAAGGGTAATGACCGCACATATAAAGGTTGCCTACGTATCTCATTTGATGAGAATCAGGTCATTTGTAGTTGGCGCAAGAGCACGATTTGGAAATGGACTCCAGTACAACATCCAAGTTCCTTTTCTAGTTAATATAATTTGGTCCAATCAATTTGTTTTCTTTGAGAATAACAAAAAGTGGATCGAAAGCCATTTTAATCTTGAAAATCACATATTATAACAAAATATGATAAGCAATAATAAACATTGAATTTAATCATTAAAATATGGTTTCCTCCACCAATATTTTAAAAGAATCCATCAGTAACCTAGTACACCGTAAATAGCATGTCTCGATGGGAGATCATCTATTATTTAACATTAATCTAGATAGGTTAAGACTTATTAACTTTACTATATAGGCAACTAATTATGTCAAGTAAAATTAAATAGTTGACTTAGCTTTGGTCCTATAAATAATAACGGTGATTCAAATGGTGACGATACTACTATTTATAACTAAGTGTATACCATTATTTAATTCTAGACTTATTGTCCTGTAATGAGTTACTCAGATGGAGAGTTGACCCAATACGAACAACTACTAGAGTTTATACTTAGTGAGTTTGTAACATATTCCATCCGCTGGAGAGGTTAATTCTAATACCAATATATAGAATAAATTACTTCACTTGTAAATTAGTGATGGAGACCATAAAATTTATACGTAATAAAATCTCTCACCCACTTAATTATTTTATACATGAGGGATATAAATATGTGTCATGTTCAACTAGTTGATTAGTAATTGTTGTTGTTCGAGATCAAAGTAGAGGAATTTCAAAAATCATACCTGGTTCTGTTCAAGAATAAAGTATAGTGATCTCAAAGGTATGATACTAATCACGTAGATTAGTTTTTATTAATCAGATCATAGTTTTTAGTATTATATATATACACTATAGCTAGATGGTTCAAGGCTATTCCGTAGTCCCTAACAATATAAAAATACATAAAATAAATGAATATTAATATTCAATTTCAACTAGGGGGTGTTTGGACCCAATTATTTAGCAACTTATAGCTTAAGATTATGAATTTGTTTGCATTGCGTTTGGCTCACCATAAAAACACACTTTCATAACTTTAGAGTCTATTTTATACAACTTTTTCTCAGCTCATAAGTAAAAAAACCAATATTTTTTTCATTTTTTTTGGCTTTTTTTATTATATTTATCTTAGTTTATAAAAAAGCAAAAAAAAAAAAAAAAAAAAAAAAACTTTTTGTCTTATAAGTTAAAAAAGCCAAATTAAATTGCAATCCAAATACCCCCAATTATAGATAGATGAATGAGTACAAATAATGATTGAGATGAGATTCAACATTTTTTTAACCAAAAAACACTCTATAATCATTTTGGTTGTAGAATCATATTGAATATTTGACAATACATTCTGTACCTTGCTAAAAAATCAATCATTATTTATCAACCACACATTATCTAACTAAATCTAATTCTCTCTCGATACATTCCTATAAAAAAATCTAAATTGTGTGAATTCTTCTCCCAACCAATAGGTTCATAACTATTGCTCTCACTATACCTAACCAATGCTTACATCTGGTTCTACCTAAACTTTTATGTTTTACCCCGACATTTCTCACTTCTTAAACTGTTGCCGAATAGTTTTTGGATATCAAATAAGCCTCCCCAAAAAGTAATTTTAATGTGGTTGATTTCTGCTCATTTGCAAATAGTTTTGCTACCCTTGAATCTCCATCTATTACAACACAATGCATGCATCACTAATATTTGTTACAACTCTTTTATTCTTTATTCTCTTTTTTCCTCGTGTACTAGTTACTATTGTTATTTGTTATTGACTAATCAATTCTTTAAAATGAAAAACAGATTCGAACAAAACAAAAGCGCTCCCTAAAAAAACCATTTAACAAAACTAATTTTGAAAATAACTTATACTTGTAATCTGTCGGTGCAAATACAATTACATAAAAATTAAAATATAATATAATTTTATTATATTTGTTTTATATGTAACGTTACTTAAAAAGATCTGAAAAAATTAGTAAACAAAACCCCTAAATCGCATCAGCGACTGTATATACGATATGATGAAAGAACAAGCCATCCATTTGTATCCTTCTCACTGTTCGGTGGTGGACAGGGTTTTAAAATTCGTTCAAGATCGTGAACTAAGAAAGCTTCTGATTCAATTCGTTCAGATCTGTGGATTGGGACACCCTCCTTAACTCAATTCAGTCCGTCGGTAGCTTATCTAAGTCGTTATCATCAGGTTTTAGGCTTACTTGTTCTTATGCTAGTATTTGGGGTTCCTTTAGGCCGCGATCTGGTTTTTGGAATCAATCTACTATGCAATTTGCTTGGATCATTTTATGTTTAACCCTATTTATTTAAGGGCTTTTCAGTGGACAGCTTTGGGATTATAACATTCTATTCTATTTGCGCTTCTCTCTGTTTTGATCAAGACAGCTGCTCATGGCTTCAAATTCTCAAAAAGATGTTCCGACCTCTTCCAGTGCGGGTAAGCCGAATCTCACTCCTTGAATCCCATGATTTCCTCTTTTTCTTTATTTTTATTTTGAATATTTTTTTGATGCAAGTTATGTTAAGATTGGCTTGTTTTATTATTATCATAGACTTTGGTTTTTTTTTTGTTTTGGCGGGGGGATTTGGTTTCTTTTTGTGTGGGGATGATAAACATATATTAGATTTGGGAACCTGGGTTTAAAAATTTGCTCGTTCAATCTAACGAACAGACACACGGCTTTCAAATAGACTATTTGGACATTATAAAATTCTAGAATACATGCCAATAAACCAAGAGCTGAAGCCCTTTCAAAGAGAACATAACCCACTCCAAAAATATATTGTCATAATAATACACGTTTTGTTTGAATAATTTGAATAAATAATGACAAAGTGAAAAGAAATTTCATAGAAGAATCTAGATCATAAGAGAAACCTTAAAGCCATTTTTTTCCTATTACAGGTATGTTAAAGAAAATTGAGTCCGAGATAAAACAAAATGTACCTCCCTTTAAATTGGTTTATGGAATGCTAACATAAAACATAAGTCCTAGAACAAGATTTTTATCATCAATTAGATGGTCAATATGGGAATTAGAAAAAGGAAAGAGACTAGTAGGAAAAAAAGGAATTATCTTGAGTGTCTAGAGCCCGCTTGTTCTATTTAGCAAATGTCAGTTCTGAATGATGGCATAAAAAACTTAAAAGATGAATCTGAATTTACTTCATGAGACAAATTTGCTTTGCTTCGCGGACTTCTCAAACAAAGATTCTGTCAAAATAGGCCAACATTCCCATTTAAGCACTCAAAACTATCATCAAACTCATCTAAGAAATGTACCTAAATTAATGGGTGGAACCAAAGTTGTCAAAATCAGGATCCTACATTGGATCGTTCAAGGGGTTCTAGGATTGGATCATAGGACCGGATCAAGGATCGAAAGATCCTATCAAAACAAAAGAAAATTTGTATAATAATTTTATGTGATAAAAATCTATTGGAAGTAGCCACAAAATGAGCCTAAATTATGCCCAAAAAAATAAAAAAATGTAAAAAATCATATAAATATAAACATTAAATAGTAGGAAGCTTAAAAGTACAAAACATTGGATTTAGAAATAGATTGGATAGAGAGATAAAAGAAAAAACAGCTTTATATGTCACTACGAAAAATCTCTAGAAGTTGCATTTTGTTTTTAGTGGTAAATAAATAAATGACAATAAAGAAGAATTTCGGAACATCTTAAAAAATAAAAAAGAAACGATATATGCTACAAACAATATACAATAATAAAAGATAAAAAAGGGTTGAATATGAGTTTTGGTATTTAGTGGATGATTATGATTAAAAAATTGAGAAGAAAAGTAGAACAAAACATAGATAAAAAACAAAAGAAACAAGATATATGTAGATTTTAAGCTTTTTGATTAGTGAAAAAAAAGAAAGGAGAAAAAATACAATTGAATAATTAACTATGCAATGAGAAAGAGAGAAAAATAGTAATGAATCATTATTGGAAAGTGGAATGAATTAGAGAGGTTTGATTAGCATCTACTATGTTCTTTTTGTTGGGGACTGCAAAATTTCCTATGACCTGACTATAGTGCATACGCATAATTCAAAAATTCTGATCTGATTAGAATAGCCTAATCTATCTGAATAGAATCAAACATTCGACATCTCTCTGATTTAATCCCGAATAACAAGTAATAACAACAAGTACGAATCAAGTAACAACAAGAAGCACGAATCAACTGCTTGAACTCAACTTTCAGACTTCTGTTGTATTCTTCGTATATGCCTTACTCTAGAGAGAGTGGACTCGCAGCTGCTAGAATTTCTCTTCCTCACAAAAACATATATCTCTCAATTATGAGTAAGCGTAACTCTAACTACTCTTATAGTGTGTATATATAGAGGTTACAATATGGACCATAGAATTAGTATAACTAGGGCTTCCTACGCAAATAAGGATTCTTAATCTAACCAAGATTAATTCCTGTTTACGTAAATTATAATTTATACCACTAATGAATTATAATTGCACTTCCTGTCATACTAGGAATTATATTTCGAGCTCTATATTATTAAATGCTTATTTATCTCCCCACGTTAAGATTACATATACTCGTCTATTAAATTAAATTACTGACAATTAAATTTAATAGACTTATTTAATTCCTTGAGACCTTCCACTTAACTTATTTGATATGTTAGATTCATAATCCACTTGCAGGGTTTGACATAATCAAAACTTATAAGCTTCTTCAAGTGGGTATCATCAATTCCTATACCGAGACGTGGATTCCTTTGATAATTAATATTCACCATATATGTAATATTATTGTCCAACTCACTGAGTTTATTGACCCACAAAGATTCTCACTTTTCTATGAATCAAAACAATAAATATTATATGCACGTGTCTATTTATTAGAGTATAAGGACTCATAATAATCATGAGGTATTAATTGTTTTATATAGTCAGTATAAAAACAATTATCTCATACGGTCCTGTTCAATACACACAAAGTGTACTAGTACAAAGAGTTGGAACTGTATTGCTCCCCATAGTAAAGACAGATCTATTAAAACCTTCTACTATCGTCCTACTGATGGCGTGTCCAAATCCATCTAAGACTGTGAACGATAAGCTTATATTTCATAATAATCGATGATCTGATCTTGCGTGTGTAAGTATACATCAAAACATCTACTATATAGAATAAGGGACACACATGTATAATCATTAAATAAATTACGTAATGCAAATATTGCTCACACAAATTCTCATTAAAATGGAATAACTAATATATTAATAAATACTAAAGCCATTACACAAAACATGTCTTTTAGTATAAATCCCGAACACTTTCAACCCACTATTTTCCCGAAATACTATAATGCAGTAATGTCAATTGTTCTAATTTGTCCTTTTTAGCATGTTTCATACAATAGGACATTTTTTTATTTGATTTGGACTAGTGTAAAATGGGTAGTCCATAAACACAATAAAAATAAAATTAAAAAATCGACATATTAAGCAAAACAAAGTTAAAAAATGGGATTGGTTAGGATCAGGATTCTACAATCCTACTCGATCCTATGCCAAGATCATGAGATCCTATCTCCAAGGGAGTTTCTGTGAGATCCAGATCGATGTGGTCAAAATGGATAGTAAGATTCGAATTGAGAATTTAACAACTATGGGTGGAACTACACTTTGTGAGAGGGGTTCCATGGCTTTTGTATGACCCTATTATATATAGCATATATAGGTATAATGTTTCAACCTATGTTACTTGGAACCTGAATCGTTTCGTTACGTAGAACGGAAATGGGAATGGGAACGTGGTACGCTACATGTTCTAAAATATGGTACACTAGGGTAGGCTTCTATAAGGTATACTATTAAAATTAAGGAACTTCTAGAAAATTTTTTTATAATCAAACATTTAATAGAACATAATTAATGTTTTTTTCAAATTAATTATCTAAAAACATATTCTGGGAGTATTATTGCCCAATTTATTTTGCATATTGTTATGTCAAAATTATATTCTTCCTATATTTTTTTATCAGTATAATTGATTTTTTTCTTCGTTAATTGACCTTTAAAGATATAAATAGGAAAAAGGTTGGGATTGCGTTGGATCGCTAAATTCGTCATTTTGAAACGTTAGAGTACCATATTTTGAAATGCTGCTCCAAAAACGTAATTCTCTAGAGTAGTAGAGTATTATGGTAAAACAGGTTTCAACAAACATCTATTTTATCGGCATCACTCACAATTTAAAACCCTCTGTAATGCTTTAACCCAATAAGATGTCAATATTTTTGTGTAGTAGAATGTGGGTGCTACCTATTTTTTGTCCAAGAAACAATTAGTTTATATTTTTCTTCATAATTATAGATGCAGTCATGCATAAAATTACATGTTTATATATGAGTGTTTTGTGTGCGTGTATCGGCTGGAGCTATGTGCTAAAAATTCAAAACAGATACCAAATCTAATCAAAGAAGGTGCAACTGCTTTCATCTAAAAAAATAAAAATAATCAAAACATAAAAATCAATGTAAGGACATGACTAACCGTAATATGAAAGAACACAACCCATATTCATATTAGCATTAATATATAAAAGAAGAAACTTGATAAAATCGGCTAACCTAGTTTGTACAGACAATTGGATCAAACTAATGGATCAAACTAACACTTGTTGCAGATAAAACTTGCAAACCTAGTTTACGCAGGCGATTGGATCAAACTAATTGTTAGGGATTTGTACTAAAAGACATGCTTTGTGTAATGGTTTTAATATTTATTAATAATTTAGTTATTCCATTTCAAATGAGAATTCGTGTGAGTAATATTTGCCTTGCATTATTTAATGATTGTGCATATGTGTCTTTTATTCTATATAGTAGATGATTTGGTGTGTAGATTACGGCTTACATGGTTTTTATAGAATATAAGCTTATCGTTCATAGCCTTAGATGGAATTGGACACACTATCAGTAGAACTGTAGCATAAGGTTTTAATAGGTTTATCTTGATTATGAGGAATGGTATAGTTCCAACTTCTTGTGCTATAACACTGTGTGTATTGAACATGACTGTATTGAGGTAATTATTTTTATATTATCTATATAAATCAATTAATGTCTCATGATTATTATGAGTGCTTATACTCTTAATTCTAATATAATTATTAAAACGTGCATGTAATGTTTATTATTTTGATTCATAAAAGAGAGAGATTCTCTATGGGTCAATAAACTCAGTGAGTTGGGCGGTAACATTATGTGTATGGTGAATATTAATTATTGATGGAATTCACGTTTCGGTGTAGGGATTGATGATATCCTCTTGAGTAAGCTTATAAGTTTCGATTATGTGAAACCTTGTAGATGAATTATGAATCCGAAATATCAAATAAGTTAAGTTGAATGTCTTAAGGAATTAAATGAGTCCATTAAATTTAATTGTTAGAATTTAATTTAATAGATAGGTATTTGTGTTTTTAACGTGGGGAGATAAATAAACATTTAATTACTAGGAGGTCGAAATATAATTTCTAGTATGACAGATAGTGTAATTATAATTTTTTAGTGGTATAAATTATAATTTACGTAAAAGATGATTAATTCGGGTTAGATTAGGAATCCTTATTTGCGTAGAAAGTCCTAATTATACTAATCATGCGGTTCCTGTTGTACTCTCTATATATATGCACTCTGTAAGTAGCTAGGGTGACAATACTCATAATCTCAAATTAACGTTTTTATGAGAGAAAAAATTCTAGCACCTGCGAGCCCACTCTCTTTGGAGTAAGACGTGTACAAGGGATACATTAAAAGTTTAGAGGTCGTGTTCAAGCAGTTAATTCGTACTTATTTGTGTTCGAGATCAAAGCAGACGGATTTCGAAGGTATGATAGTAATCACTTAGATTAGTATCTGTTAATCAAATCATTATTTTTGGTATTATACGTATGCACTATATTCGAGTCCAGGGCTATTTCGCAGTCCTTTCCACTAATAACATAAATTAACTATATCATTTTAGTTACAGATCCGTGAAATGCTATTTACCTGAGAGCACTTTTAACAAACTAACAAACCTTTGTGAAACACTGCAATAAACAATTGGATTGACCGGCTTAGCATCGGGATTAGGGTTTCAAAGCATACTAGAGATAGACGTAGTTGTTTAGAGATCGTGTAATAATGTTAAAAGAATGGAGAGAGCTGTAAGACCAGGTTGAAGTCGAGGTGTCGACACTCGAAAGTGCAAGAGTATAGAGAGAGAAAGATGTAAGATTGGGTTGAGGTTGAGGCTTCGAGACTTGGAATTTGTTGTTAGGATGGCCCAATTTGCCAGTTAAATATTTAATGCAAAGGGGCTGTTTGGGAATGGTCGGAACTTCTTTGCCCACCGAACTTGGGGAAAAAATCTGGTCGTTTAATTTGGCGAAGTGGAGGTGGTTCAACACAACGATTTTATGTACAACCACTTATTAAGGTTCGTGAAGAACAATAAAGTTCAGGCTCTCTCGAGGAAGTTTTGATCCTCATTTGTAGAGTAGGAAGAACATATCAGACAAGGACTCAAAGATTTTGTCTCCCATTGTTTTTTTTTTTGTTTTTCTTTCTTTCTCTTGCATTCGCAGCTATGAAACAATTTTCAACTAGAGAGTCCGTGATTGAGGGTTTGTTTCATACTTTTGAAAGGGGAAGAGAAAGAAATGAGAGAAAATGATGAGAAAGTGTTATTCTTTCCTTTGTTTGATTGCAAAGATAATGATAGGAAGTGAAAGGAACACACTTTCTCTTGTTTGAAATTGAAAGGAAAGATGATGAAAAATAATATGATATCTATTAAAAAAAGAAAGAGAAAGGAAAATAAAAAAGAAAGTAAGAAGAAAACAACTTTGTTTTCCTCTCTCTTTCTTCCTTCCTAAATGAAAAACCAAAAAAAGGAAGAGAATTCTTCATTCTCTTTCCTTTCTTTCCTCAAGTATCAAACAAGCCTGAAGGATGTCAAGAGAAATGACAAATTAATTATTTATATATTAATAGCTATAGAGAGTGCTTTTAGAGTTTCGATTTGGGGATTTTGATGGATGAGCCGATGAGCTAGATGAAGATATGAAGAATACGAAAATGTAAGCACCCAAAATGGAGGAGATGAAGGCTATCTTTTTCTTATATTTTATTGGATTAATTACATTTTGCACCCTTGCACTTTATACCAAATTCTACATCAGGACCTTCACTTTCAATTGTAACAATTAAGCCTTTACACTTCTTGATGACTCTGCCTCCATGGCAATTAAGCCCTTACCTTTTTGCTAAATGCAAGAGGACTCTGCCTCCATGGCAATTGACACCATCGGCGGTGAGGAGACCGTTGAAGATGCTCAGTCTTGAATATTTTTTTTAAACTTTTGTGTTTATACTGAACAATAGTAGAAGCTTTTGGTTTTTTCCGTTATTGTTCATTGTGTAAATAATATCTTTGCCTTCTTTATAGCTCTGCTCTTTTTTGCTCTAGCATTTCTTCCATTTTATTTTGTTGGTCTGCTATGTTTTCGACCCCAAGTGTTTTTGTTCCGCCTTTGACGAACGCATAGACTTAATACAGATAACAAATATAATTTGTCCAAGGTCTTGCTTGTGTTTTCTGTGGCTCGGATTCCATCGTGTAGCATCTCGGGCTGCTTTGTGCCTAGTTAGGTCAGGCTACAAGCCTCTGTCACAAGGGGTATTAATGGGGTAATTAGTTGCTTTTGTCGTCATAAATGGGTAAGGTTAAGCGTCACATCCGCCTTTAGGCTTCCTGGGGCTTTTGGCCTTAAGCAAGCTGGGAAAAGGAAGTTGGCATTTTTGGAGACTCTGGCTTTGTGTTTTAGGAGTTTTGTTCACAGCCATGAACTACGATGTTGGCCCTTCGATCTGTCGATTCTTATGTTGGGAATGGGAGGAGTCGGGAATTATTTTCTTTGACTTGAGTTTTTCTTCTCATATGAAGGTTGCATTGAGTGGATCCTAAGGCTTCATGATGGCTAGGGGGAAGATACCAGTCTTTTCCTTATTTCTATTTGGGGACATGGGTTCTTCTTTGGGTATGCCAAATTCTGTAAGGGTGGGCTTTTATCTTCTTGAACCACCCAGCTTCCAGCTAGGTGTTTTAGCGAGATATATCTCTGGTCTTTCCCCGTCTTTCCTTTGCTTCCAGCCAGGTTATTGAGGGAGATATATTTTAAAAGCTCCTTCTCTATCCTTCCCTCGAAGATGTTTGACTTCTGAGTTGATAACACTGGGAAATGCCCCTTGGCGCGGTTGCAGTTGAAAATTTTCTTAATGTCGAAAAAGAGTTCATTCAACCGGAATTGATTTCTGTTCACGCGTTTTGTCGATCTTTTGTGTAATAGTATATGCTTTTGTAGTTCCTTTTTGTAGTAGTTTAGAAATTGAATATAATAAAACTATGATTGTTACCTCATAAAGTTTGCATTTTTCATGTTCTTTTGGCTTGAGCTTTTGTGTTTGTATTGTTGTATGTGTTTATGTTTTGTTAAGCGAGTTCATGGGTTGCCAATCTCTCTGATTCACTGAACAGCTCTTTAGGCTGATGCATTTCTCGATTAGTTGGGCTGGCTCTTGGAGGGTTGGTCCTCCTGTTTGGGCCGGAAGCCTCCCGTGCTATCGTATTATGATATTCAAACCGATTCGAAGTATTTTTGCTTTGTCTTTCCTAGTTGCCTTTTTGGGGCTTGGTCTTCCTGGTTTGCCAAGAGTTGCCTTTCGAGGGCTTGGTGTTCCTGGTTTGCCAAGAGTTGCCTTTCCAGGGCTTGGTCTTCCTGGTTTGCCAAATAGCTTCTTGTGATATCGGGCCTTCTGATGAAAAGATTTTTGAAGCACTCTCTCCCTGCATTCCAAGCAGCCTCTTGCGTTGTCGGGCAATTTGCTCTTTCGAGCAGCCAAGAACACTGAGTATTTTCTTTTTGCTCCCTTGTGTAGCCTTTTTGGGCTGTCAGGCTCAATGATGATAAGACTTCAAGTATCTTCTTTTTGCTCTCTTTAGCAGTATTTTTGGGCTGTTTGGCTGATGAAAAGATTTTTGAAGCACTTTCTCCCTACTTTCGGAGCAATCTTCTGGGTCATCGGGCACTTTGCTCTCCTAAGTAGCCTCTTGGTTGCTCGGCTCGTTGGTAAAAGAGTCTTAAGTATTTTCTTTTTTTTGGGCTGTCGGGCTTTAGGCTCTCTCGAGCAACCTCTTGGATTGTCAAGCTCTATGATGACAAGACTTCAAGTATCTTCCTTTTACTCTCCCTAGCTCCTTTTTTGGGCTGTCAGGCCAATGAAAGGATTTTTGAAGCACTTGCTCCTTGGTTTTGGAGTAGTCTCTTGGATCGCCAGGCACTTTGCTCTCCCGAGCAGCCTCTTGGCTGCTGGGCTTGTTGGTAAAAGACTAAGTAATTTCTTTTTGCTCTCTCGAGCAACCTTTTTGGGCTGTCGGGCTCTAGGCTCTCCTGACCAATCTCTTGGGCTGTCGGGCTCTAAGATGATAAGACTTTAAGTGTCTTCTTTTTGCTCTCCCCATCAACCTTTTTGGGTTATCGTGCTCTATGATGATAAGACTTCAAGTATCTTCTTATTGCTCTTCCGAGCAGCCTCTTAGGTTATCTGGCACTAGGCTCTCCCGAGCAGCGTCTTGGGCTGTCGGGCTCTATTATGATAAAACTTCAAGTATCTTCCTTTTGCTCTCCTAATTTGCCTCTTGATTGTCGGGCACTGTGCTCTCCCGAGTAGCCTCTGGGGCTGCCGGACTCTGTTATGATAAAACTTCAAGTATCTTCTTTTGCTCTCTCGATCTACCTATCGGTTGTCGGGTACTATGCTCTCTTGAGCAGCCTGTTGGGCTGCCGAGCTCTATTATGATAAAACTTCAAGTATATTCCTTTCGCTCTCCCGATCTACCTTTCAGCAGTCAGACATTGCTCTTTTAAGCAGCCTCTTAGGTTGCCAGGCTCTGTTATGATAAAACTTCAAAGTGTTTTTGCTTCATACCTTAACTTTACATAACAGTTGTTGTGGTGGTCCCCGCATTGTGTTTATGGGGTTCCCTTAGGAGGCAGTTGGAGAATATTGACTGTATTTTTTCCCAATTTTTGCGCTGTGGATGACGTTAGTGATGGAAACGGAAGGGACTCCTTTGAGGGTTTTCATCTGCTTTTTCACTACGCCCCCTTTTCCTATTTAAGGCACCGTCTTGCTTAAGATTTTCCACACAATTTTCTTGGCACCTTTTGGGTTGGTCTTTCCTAGCTTTTCTAAAGATTGTCGTCTCAGTGAAGGCCTTTGATTTTTTCATTTGCGTTGCTGTGGTGCTTCCTTATCATATGGGTGGAGTTGGAAAATGGGAGATAGTTCATGTGGTGCATCAATTTGTTACTTCGAACTCCCCCAACCTTTTGTCCTTTCTAGATAGCATACTTTCTCTAGTGCTTCTGTTGATGGAGTTCCTCCACCGCGTTGCATGTGTGAGCTTTATGTGGACTCAACAAGTTGGTGTCATCGCATTGCTGTGGTGCATTGGCGTTCATCTTTCACCATTCTTGTTGGTGCCGAGAGTAGGGCTGACTTCCATCTCTGCGGCCATATCCCTCTCCTTTTGTGTAGTTTTCTTTATGAGTTTATTGCTTGTCTCTCAATGGGGTACATAACCCACTATATAGTAATGTTTACGCCTTTGAAGAAAAGATTTTCTGCTTTGTTTGACTGCTTCATTTGTTTATTCTCTTGTGCTTGCAAATAAGAATATAATTTTTAAGAATAATAAGCAGAAGCCCAAAAATAATTGATAAGTCATTAATTATTTTTGGGAGGATACATCAAACATGGTACTTTCTTAGGTGTTTTGCATTCCACGGGTGAGGTAGTTCTACTCCATCCATGATTTTTAACCAATATGTCCCAGGCCTGTTGAGCCCTATGACCTCGTAAGGCCCTTTCTAGTTCAGTGTAAGTTTTCCATCTCTGAGACTCGTTGTTGACTGGTTAATCCTTTTTAGTTCTAGGTCTCCTATTCTGAACTCTCTGAGTTTGACCTTGATATTGTGGCATTGGGCCATACTTCGCTTGTACGTTGCTGTTTTGATCGTGGTTTGTTCCCTTGCTTCCTTAAGCAGGTCTAGGTTGGCTTTGAGGGCCTCCCCGTTTGCCTCCACCTGGAAGTTAGTCGTTCTAGTTGTCGGGAGGTTAATCTTGACTGGGATAACTGCCTCCGTTCTAAAGGTCAGGTAAGCAGGGTGTAGCAGGTTGATGTCCGAGCTGTAGTGTGGTGTGCCTATAGTATGCTAGGGAGTTCTTCAGTCCAATTACTCTGGGCCTCCTCCAATTTTGTTTTTACGATCTTGAGCAAGGACTGGTTGGTCACCTTTACTTAGCCATTGGCTTGGTAGACTGGTTGGTCACCTTCACTTGGCCATTGGCTTGGTAGTGCTCAGGAAAGGAATAGTGGTTCTTGATTCCTAGAACTACACAGAAGCCCTGAAACTTCTCTCCTTGGAACTGTTTGCTGTTGTTTGAGATAATTATGGCTGAGATGCCAAACTTGCAGACTATCGACTTTCAAACAAAATCGATCTTTTTTCCTTCTGTTATTCTTACTAGGGGTTCTGCCTTACCCTCTTGATGAAGTAATCGATCGTTATCATCGCAAACTTTGTCTGTCCCTTGCCTTGGGGTAGGGATCCTATGAGGTCAATTCCCCATTAGGCGAAGGGCCAGGGGCTGGAGATGGGAGTGAGCTCTTGCAGGGGTTGTCTGGGGACGTTGGCAATCTTCTGGCACTTGTCGCATCTCTTGACAAATTCTCGCGTGTCTTTAGCCATGGCTGGCCAAAATTACGCTGTCTTAAGGGCGTTATATGCTAGTGATCTTTCGTCTGAGTGGTTCCACATACCCTTAATGTATTTTTCGCAGGACATATTCTGCCTTGTACTCAGATGAACATCGGAGCGATAGAGAGAAACCTCTTTTATAGAGCCTGTTGTCTACCACAGTGTACTTGCTTGCTCTGAGTCGGACCTTCCTTGCCTCATTCTTGTCTTGAGGTTGTCTCCCTTCAATCAAATATTTCAAGATTGGAGTCGCCCAAGTGACTGCCACGCTGACCTGACACATTTTGGTTTCGGCGGCAATGCTTGGGGATGAAATGAGTTCCACTAAGATTGTCTACTCTGTCTCTTCTTGATTTGTGGACGCTAACCTTGCTAGTTTATTAGCGCTTGCGTTCTCATCTCTCGAAACTCTCTATATTTCAAAACGGGTGAGGGCTTTTATTAAATTTTTAGTCTTCTCCAAGTAGGCCTTCATGCTACCTTCCTTGTCTTCATACTCTCCTTTGACTTGCACTACGACTAGCTGGGAGTCACTGTGTAGCAGCACATACTCATCCTCAAAGTGGCGGCCAGGTGGATACCTGCCAACAGTGCCTCATATTCGGTCTCATTATTTATTGCCTTGAAGCCGAAGCAGAGGGCATATTCGAGTTTTTCTCCATCTGGGGTTGTCAGCACAACCCGTACTCCACTTTCACTATCGATTGAGTAGCCATCAGCGCTCAGCACCTAGGTGGGGCCGGCGAGGTGTCGCTCCTCGCACTGAGCTTTTGTGGTCTGCTCTAATGGTTCCTGCAGGTTGGTGAACTCCACGAGGAAGTCTGCTACTACCTGCCCGCGAATTGTTGTCCTGAGTCGGTACTGCACATTGAACACTCCGAGCTCAATTGACCATTACGCCCTGCTGTGTTTGGCTTCTGCAGTGCCCTTCGTAGTGACTGGTCTGTTAGGACCATAATGGTGTGGGACTGGAAATAAGGTCGGAGCCTGCGGGCTAACGTTACTAAGGCGAAGGCCAATTGTTTAATCTTTATGTAGCGTTGCTTTGCTTTGCTCTTCTTAGGGCCCGGCTTGTGCAGTAGATCGGTTTCTGGATCCCTTGTTCTTCTTTGGCCGGGGACGAACCGACAACTGTAGTGGAGACAGCTAGGTAGAGGTACAGTTCTTCTCCTGTCACTATTCGGCTAAGCAGAGGTGCCGAACTTAGGTATGTCTTTAACTGAGCAAAAGCATGCTCGCATTCCTGCAATCACTCAAAAACCTTTCTCAAAATTTTAAAGAAAGGTAAGCATTTATTAGTGGACCTGGAATTGAACCTGTTCAATGCTGCCACTCGTTCTGCCAACCTTTGAACATCCTTCATGGTCTTGGGGGGCTGCATGTTGAGGATTGCTTGGATTTTCTCGAGATTTGTTTCGATTACTCTATTGAACACTATGTACTCGAGGAACTTCCCAGAGGAGACGCCAAATATGCACTTGGCCGAGTTGAGCTTCATTCCGTACGCTCGCAGCGCAGTAAATGTAGGCCAGCCAAGTGGTGCATGCTTTTAACCAGCATGTTATCCACATACACCTTAACATTGCTCCCGATTTAGTTCTTAAACATGTTGTTGACCAAGCGCTGGTAGGTGGCTCCAGCATTTTTTCAAATTGAAGGGTATCACGTTGTAACAGTACATCCCCTAATCTGTAATAAGGCTGTGTCCTCTCTGTCCTGTTTTGCCATTTTGATCTGGTTGTAATCCGAGAATGTGTCTATGAAGCTCAACATTTCGTGGCTGGCGGTTTAGTCCATTAACAAACCAAATCCTAGACAGAGGGAAGCTGTCCTTCGGACATTCTTTGTTGAGGTTGGTGAAGTTGATGCACATTTGCCATTTGTTGTTAGATTTCTTTACCAGCACGACATTGGAGAGCCATTCGGGGTAATGGGCTTTCCCTATGAACTTGGCTTTCAGTAACTTCACTTCCTCTACGATGGCCTCGTTCCTTTTTGGGGCGAAGACTCGCCTCTTCTGCCTAACGGGACAGTAGGCTTGGCTAATGTTAAGATGGTGGGACATCGTCTTTGGACCGATGCCTGGCATATCTTCGTGAGTCCATGCAAACATGTCAGCATTTCTTTTCACGAATGCTATTAGGGCTGTTCCTAGCTCAACGTCGAAGGTAGACTCGATCTTTGTCCTCATCTAGGTTGGCCCTCCACAATTTGCACTTCGTCCAAGTTTTCTACTAGCTCCCCTTATACTAGCTCTTCCTCATCCTGGACATTAAGCTCGTCTGTCACCATGGTTTCCTGAAGGAGTTCCTCTATTGGTTGGAAACTTCATCATGAGATGGTAAATTGAGGTGACCGCCTTGAGTTGATTGAGGGAGGTTCGTCCTAAGATGGTGTTGTAGGCCAAGGGGCAATCCATCACCAAAAAGTTAACCATTTTTGTTGTTTGCTAGGGGGTAGTTCCTATCGTTACTGGGAGATTGATGAATCCTAGCAGCACTACTTCATCCCCAGTAAAGCCCACCAGGGGTGATTACATTGGCTGGAGCTTCTCTCTCCCAATCTCCATTTGGTCGAAGGCCCGGAAGAAGAGTATGTCAACCGAGCTGCCTCTATCTACCAGCACCCTTCTAGTTGCGAAATTTACCACTACCATGGTTACCACAAGGGGGTCATCATGGGGCTTGTGAAGTCCTGCTGCATCCTCGTCTTTTAAGGAGATTATGGTCGTCATTTCCCGTGATACCTTACTTAGCCTCTTTGCTACCAAAACTTCCCTTCATTCTTGGGTTCTGGCTTTTCTTGCATGGTTTTTTCTTGCCACGTTCGATCCTCCACCGCCTTTGATCTCCCCAATTGGTAGTTGATTGAGTTATGCTCTCCTGGGGCTTGGTTAACGGGGGCACTGTTGTTGCTGATTGGCACGTGGCTTGCCCGCCATTTACTGGCCCAACTTCTCCCTCTTAATGAGGCATTGGAGTTGTTGCCTTAGATCTCGGTAGTCCTTCGTGTCGTGGCTATGGTCGTTGTGGAAGTGGCAGTATTTGTTTTGGGACCTCCTCTCAGGTGGAGATTTCAACTTCTTAGGCTATCAGAGCGTCGGATCGAATCTGATCTGGTACAGTACTTGTTGAAGAGGTGCATTGAGGGGGGTGTAATTCCCAAATCTTTTCTTGGTGGCTTCTGCCTTGGCCTCGGGTTAGGTTGAGGCTCAGGGCACTTTAGGGCCTCAGTCATCAATGCTAGCCTCAGCCGTCCTCTTCTTTTTCTCCGAGCGCTCTTCAGCCCTCTTCATGTGGTCAAACTGAGCGTTCAAGGCATTTTCGGTGTTCATGTGCTTTTGAACACCATGTTCTCTGGCGACTCTTTGGAAAGAGACAATAGGGATTTATGAGACCAAACTCCGCTTATGAATGCCGTCACGATCACTTTGTCATCTATGTTGTCCACTTGTAGGGTCTCTCGGTTGAACTTGGTGACATAAACCCGAAGGGACTCTTCCTTATGTTGCTTCATATTCAGTAGGCACGTTGGTGGCCGGTGCTGCCTCTGACCTCCGATGAAGTGTCCCACGAACATTTTGCTTAACTGGATGAAGGAAGTGATCTACTCTAGTTTTACTTTGTTGAACTAGATTCGCGCTGATCCTTTAAAGGCAGTGGAGAAGGCTCGGCACAAACGGCCCCAACGGATGATGCAGTAAACTTGTAGGTCCTTACTTTGATCGACGTTTGAAACTTGTAAGGATCAGAAAGCAAGGTAATAGTATTGAGCACCGGCGGAGTGTTAGCGCAATACTCTCTAATGCCTAAGTTAGCAGAAATGGGAGATTGGAATTGTGATTGTAGATAGTGGATAGAAAAATGGCGTACCATCTCATGGGGTTGAGCCCTCCATTTATTGTGGGCTCATTCAGTGATCTTGGCATGATTGCTTGTCTCCACTCTCGGTGGGTGATTTGAATTGATTTTAATTTCTTAAATCTCGATTGACCGTTTATAGATAATGGTATGATGAGAGTATCGCGGATGGGATCTCGGACTCTCAGCTGGTGACGGGTTCTTAGAGATTAGGCCTAGCGAGTCATGGGCCAGACCATCTGACCTGCCGCGCTTCCCTCGGCTCAGGGTGCTTAGTCTGACCAGGCCATGCGGGACAATAGCGCTCTGGTCTGTGTGGCTAGATCTGTACTCATCACTTCTAATTTGTTAAAATGACAAAATAATTATTATCCATAAAAATAAAATAAATAAAAAAGATAATTTTCATCTCCTCCATTTTGGGTTTCTTACATTTTCATACTCTTCGTCTCTGCGTATACCTTATCATTTCCTTCATTAAAATCTCCAAACATATGTTGAAACTTTAGATGCACTCTCTATATTTTGTGGCTATTAATCTACAAATAATCATTGTTATTTCTCTCGACATCCTTAAGGTTTTTTTGATACTTGAGGAAAGAAAGGAAAGAGGATTAAAAATTCTCTTCCTTTGTTTGAAGGGAAGAGAAAGTTGTTTTTTTCTTACTTTCCTTTCATTTTCCTTCCTCTTTCTTTTTTAACAGATATCATATTATTTTTCTTCCTCTTTACTTTCAATTTCAAACAAAACGAAGTGTTTTTCCTCTCATTTTCTTTGCAATTAAATAAAGGAAAGAATAACACTTTCTCATTATTGTTTCTCTCATTTCGTTTTCCTTCCTCTTTCACAAGTATGAAACAGACCCTAAATCTTGGACTCTTTATTTGAAAACTGCTTAATAACGGCAAAGGCAAGAGAAAGAGAGAGAAAAAAAAGAAAAGAAAAGAACAGAAAACATGGGAGAGAGAATCTTTGGCTCTTTGTCTAACATGTCCTTCATGCTTTGCAAATAAGGACACAAGCTGTTTCGAGAGAGCCTGCACTTTATTGCTCTTCATGAACCTTAATAAGTTGTTGTATGTAAAATCGTTGTGTTGAACTACCTCCGTTCTGTTGAATTGAACGGCCTGATCTTTGCTCTAAATGTAGTGGGCAAAGAAGTTTTGACTATTGTCAAATAGCCCCTTGCATTAAATGTTTAACTGGCAAGTTGGGCATTGCTTCTTGGATCAATCCTAAAGACGCATTTCGAGTTTCAACGTCTCGACCTCAGCTTGATCTTACATCTTTCACTTTCTGTACTTTCGCACTTTCAACTTAAATTGGTCCATTTTATGTCTCAGAAAGTAAATTCATATTCATCTTTTAGTTTTTGATGCCATTATCAGGGACTGACCTTTGCAAAATAGAACAAGTAGACTCTGGACACTGAATATAATTCCTTTTTTTCGTTTTTCTATTAGTCTCTTTCCTTTTCTAGTTCCCATATTGATTATCTAATTGATGATAAAAATCTTTTTCAAGGACTTAGTTTTATGTTAACATATTGTAAACCAATTTAAGTTGAGATATATTTTGTTTTGTCTCGGACTCAATTTTCTTTGACATACTTATAATAAGAAAACAATGGCTTCAAGGTTTTTCTTGTGATTGAGATTCTTCTATGATGTGTTTTTTTCACTTTGTCATTATTTATTCACAATATTCGAACAAAATGTGTATTATTGTGACAACATATTTTTGGAGTTGGTTGTGTTCTCTTTGAAAGGGCTTCAGCTCTTGCTTTATTAGTTGTTGTAGGTACAAGTGTCCTACTCTCCTAAGTACTAAGACACTTAGGCACCTTGCTGCCTCCCTCTCCATACATTTGGTTTCACGTGGCAACCTGTCGCGGCGATGCATAGACCAAGACAACCTCACCTGTTGAGGATAGGGCGAAGATTACCTCCTCCAAGTTAAGGCACTAGGAGGGCCCTAGCCCACATGATCTCGAGGCATCTCCTCAAGTGACCTTGGGACATCTCCTCCATGGCCCTTGCCTATGGCCTCGCGTTCGGCACCTCCTGGCGTGGCTATGGAATCTCTCGGCCGAGCGCCCTCTTCTTTGGGCCATTTCTCTATACTCGACCATAATTGTCCACAAGTGTATCTCCAAAACCTAGTCTGGGAGTAGGATCTAGGAACCCCCTTGGAGTCACTCTCGCGGGGAACCATCAGGAGATAAGTAGATTGAAGGATAGAGTTGAGGGTTCATCGAAGGGCTTCACCTTTGAAGTGTCTTGCCTCTCGAGGGTTTCGACACCTTGACCGGTCTTAGAGAGAGAAATTTTTACCAAATCACGTTATCAGAGCAAGATTGACAACGACATTTAATGAAAGTTGATCGTTGACACCTGGCCGAATCCTTGCCACCTCTGAGGTAATTTCGGCACAGAGTTGACATTTGGAATATCGGCCTTCGGGAGACCAGTTGCCAAACCTGAGCACTTGCAGGTTGCTGGTCAAGGAGCCTATCGGATCTCCCCTACCTATATCAACGCCTGCCGTAACTTTTCAGAGGGTCTCTTTTTACCAGGTTTGACCACTCACCCTCTATTCCTTCACATAGTTGTGTTCTAGAATTTTATAATGTCCAAATAGTATATATTAAAGCCTCGTGTTTATTCTTTTGATTGAAAGAGCAGATTTTTAAACCCAGGTTCCCAAATTTAGTATTTATTTCTTAAGAAGATTATTCTTCTTCATTTTCGCAAATTGATGTCTTGCTCTCTAAGGCAAGCAAGTGCTATGCATGGCACCTATCTAGCAGGCCTAAGGGGATATAGGCTCTTAGTACCTCCATTCCTTAAAATGATTGCTCTTTCATGATAAACTTAATTTACAGTAATATTCATCCATAACTATTCTAAAATATTTAATGGAAATTTTGTTTTTTTTATTTATTATAAGTAATATAGTTTTTGTTGTTTATGTTTCGCTGTTGCTAGTTTAAATTTTGATGTCATCTGTAGAAAATGGATCTATTCCTTGTGCTTACTTGGACCTAACCCATAGGGATGGCTGGAGAGTCCAATATGGCCCACGACACAGGAAAAAGTTTGGATTTGCCTACTACTGAAAAGAAAGACAGTAAGACCATTGTAAAGAAGAAGAGAGGAGTAGTATCTCGAATTTGGAATGGACTCTTTAGACTACATGGTGATGATTTTGAGAAGAGACTGCAACACATTTCCAAGGAAGAAGCTGCTGTTCTCGCTAGAAGGAAGAAGAGATCTCAGAGTTGGAGGAGGATAACCAGGCATCTAATAATATTTGCGGTGATTTTCGAGGTAAGCTGTGTTTCCCTTTTATTTCAGTAAATGGGGACTATTTTCAGTAATAAACTGTTCTTGTGGGACTCAAGTGTTGGCCTGCCTATGCAAAAATCTTAACTTGGGTATTATTAAGAATTTGTTATTTCTTTAGCTCAAGTGTGTATGTGCATCAGCTGGAATAACTGATGACCCTTAACAGTCTATTTCCACTTTATCTGGAGAAACACAACCTAGACTTATCTGATTGGGGTACTTTGCATCATAGTACTAGTCCAAATCTAGAATCAAGAGGAACAAGGTTGCTTGCAAGGGCAAGTTTCAAATTTTAGAATTTGAGTTTGCCTGGTCTTGGACAGCTTTCTCTCGATACTTCAAGTCAAGGTGAATTTCTAATTCTTTTGGTTCTTGTTGGCAATGTCCCACATATATTGCTATTTATTAGAAATCTGCTATCAGATTGTCATTTTACAAAATATGATGCTGTCTCTTGGGTTCCAGAATAGCTCTCGTGATTAGGCCACTAATTTAACGCATCCTTCATAGATGCATATCACCAATACTCATTTTTTGCTTCTTGAACAGACAACTTGCCTCTTCTACTTCTTTCTCATCAGCCACACTGTTGCTTGTAACTACCATCATCAATGTTCCTGTCACCTTGCTGCTGGAATCTTCCTATCTCCATAGATGCTACATGGATTGGAGACGAGTGTCGGGTACAGACATGTGTATTAGAAGCATCAAATTCTCGTGCTTAATGACACCAAGACATGGCTGAATTCAATATTTATTAAATGTATTTCATTTATTTAGAGTAAAATGGTGTTTACAAATTGATATATAGCTTTTTATGCATAGAGTGGGAGTTTTATGTATAGTTTCATAGGAAAATCTTTTACTTAAACATATTTAATGGGTGCATGTCCAACTAGACTAGTAGGACACCTTCCATACCCTAACCCAAACCCAAATGCCAAGTTTTTGATACAAGTACTTAACAAATGTAGAGGAGACCATATGACAAGGTAGTGGGTTTAGGGTAGAAATAGATTTTAGGGTTGTGGAAAAAGGTTGTAGAGGGGCTTAGGTGGACCTGCCTTGGGCCCTTCTGGGAATCTTGGTGGTCAATGTGACTCCCGCCTCTTGGAAGGTGGTGAGGAGACAAACAAAGGCAGCCACAAGAGAGAGAGAGAGAGAGGGAGAGAGATTCACGAGTGAGGATGGTGGGTCCAACATTTATTGCATCGGTTATAAATAAGCCCACTATTTATAGTAGAGGAGGAGCTTAGCTGGCTGGCACGTGTCACTTGCTGATTGGGCGCTTCGAGGCGCTGTAATGGCCAAGACAACCATGTCAACACCAGAGCCACCGGGTGTGGGGGACACTTCAAATCTACGATGGACGTGATATTTTCCCCACTTAGAGCATCCCATGTGTAATCTCATTAAATGGGGATCAACTTTGTATTAAGTGTCCCAGATCTCATTAAATCTAGCGTATCTTTTAATTGTGTCTTCAAGGGGAGGCTTTCTCTTTTAATTGGTCGAGACTTGTGGTTCCTCACTCGTTCCAGGGGTCAACAGCTCAACAACCCGTTTATTCATAGCCTCAAATCCACAATTTGTTTGAAGGTTCCAAGCAAAGAGAAGGCGGAGCGGTTCAGTTCATAGCTTGTACGAGTGAAACCTTGTAATACCTTGTATTTTTTAAAATACAAAATGTCGGTTTATTTGAACATATTTTCCGTCGGAGTATGAGGTAGAATATGTCCTGCGGAAAATACATGAAGGGTTATGTGGGAACCACTCAAGCAGAAGATCACTAGCACATAAGGTCTTCAGGACAGGGTACTTTTGGCCAAAGACGTGTAGAAATTTGTCAAGAAATGTGACAAGTGCCAGAGGTTTGCAACGTCCCCAGACAACCCCTGCAAGAGCTCACTCCCATCTCCGGCCCCTAGCTTTTCGCCCAATGGAGAATTGACCTCATAGGGGCCCTACCCTAAGGCAAGGGACAAATGAAGTTTATGGTGGTAGTGATCGATTACTTTATCAAGTGGGTGGAGGCAAATCCTTGGCCAGAATAACTGAAGGAAAAATGATCGATTTTGTTTAGAAGTCGATAGTTTGCAGGTTTGGCATCCTAGCCATAATTGTCTTAAACAATTACAAATAGTTCGAAGGAGGGAAGTTTCAGGGCTTTTGTGCAGGTCTGGGAATCAAGAACCACTATTCCTCCCGCGGGCACCCCCAACCCAATGGCCAGGTAGAGGTGACCAACTGGTCCTTACTTAAGATTGTAAAGACAAAATTGGAGGAGGCCAAGGGTAACTGGACTGAAGAACTCCTCAGCATGCTATGGGCATATCGCACTATAGCTCGGTCATCAACTTGCTGCAACCCGTTTGCCCTGACCTTTGGAATGGAGACAGTCATCCCAGTCGAGATTGGCCTCCCAACAGCTAGAACGACCAACTTTGAGGTGGAGGGAAATGGGGAGGCCCTCAAAGCCAACCTGGACTTGCTCGAGGAAGCAAGGGAATATGCTGTGATCAAACAATGGCGTACAAGCAAAGCAGTCTACTATATTATATTCCTTAACTTTCAGGGGATTAACCAGTCAACAAGGAGCCTTAGAGATGGGAAACTTGCACTGAACAGGGAAGGGCCTTACAAGGTCATGGGGTTCAACAGGTCTGTGACGTGTTGGCTAAAAACCATGGATGGAGCAGAACTACCCCACTTGTGGAACGCAGAACACTTGAGAAAGTACCATGTTTGATGTATCCTCTCAAATACAATTAATGACTTATCAATTATTCTCAGGCTTCTGATTTATTGTTCTTAAAAATTATGTACTTATTTGCAAGCACAAGAGAATAAACACATGAAAAGTCAGACAAAGCAGAAAGTCTTTTATTTAAAGGCGTAACATTACTATATAGTGGGTCATGTACCCCATTAAGAGACAAAAGCAAGAAACTCATAAAGAAAACTGTACAAATGGAGAGGGACATGGAGATAGAAATCAGCCCTACTCTCGGCGTGAGCAAGAATGTTGAAAGATGAATGCCACTGCACCATAGCAGCGCTATGACACCAACTTGTCCAGTCCACACGTAGCTTAAATACGCAACGCGGTGGAGGAACTCCATCAACAGAAGCACTGGAGAAAGCATGCTTTTTAGAAAGGACAAAAGCTTGGGGGGGGGGGGGAGGTCGAAGCAGCAAATTGATGCACCACATCACAAGAACCATCTCCCCTTTTCCAATTCCACCCTTGCTATAAGGCAGCACCATAGCAACTCAAATGAAGAAATCAGAGGTCATTGCCGAGACGACAATCTTTGGAAAAGCTAGGAAAGGCCAACCCAAAAGGTGCTAAGAAAATTGTGTGGAAAATCTTAAGGAAGACGGTGCCTTAAATAGGAAAAGGGGGCGTAGTGAAAAAGAAGACGAAAACCCTCAAAGGAGTCCCTTCCGTTTCCATCACTAACGTCATCCACAACATATAAATCGGAAAAAGATATGGTCAATATTCTCCCATCGCCTCCTAAGGGAACCCATAAACACGACGTGGGGACCACCACAACAACTGAGAGGTGAATATGAATCTACTTTATGAGACATAAAATGAACCAGTTTGCTTTGCAGATTTCTCAAACAAAGATTTATCAAAATAGGCCAATATTCCCTTTTAAACACTCCAAACCATCAAGCTTTTTGGCGATGTGATGAAGAAATAATATTTGAGGTCATTTGATTTACTTATTTTGCTCGGGAAAATCCAGGTCGTTACAATCCTCGTATACTTTCTCTATCTTATCAGCTTGGTTTGCCTTACTTTCTTGGCTTCATGCTTTTGGCATTAATGAACTAACTTAACACTTCTCATCTATAGGGAGGAGGACTAACATGAGTAAAATACTATCATTAAAAACAAAATTCAAATGTCTTAGTTTGCTTCTACTCATTAAGCCTTATTTATTTTAACCTTAGGTCAATTTACTTTTTTCAATTGCTGCTGGTTGTAGTGCGTATTTTATTAATAACATAGAAAGTCACGGCTCCCTCCCACTCATTGCTAGCGAACATGTAACACTCTACGTAGGCATAACAAACACTCCTCGTGTCAACTAGCGCTCCTTTCCCATGCAAAGAGAAGGTGAAAGTCGGTTGTTCATAATGGAAAGAAAGATACCACTACTTCACCTCGTTGCTGAACTGTTGGTGCAAACACAGCTATATCTGACCACGACCAGGCACCAATTCCAATTTGGACTTGATGAATCAGGGGATTTTGATTGTAGGCATCTTGCCAGGAAGTTGGTGGGCTCATCATGAATTAGGTTGGGTGGCAGGTGGTTTTGAGGTCTCGTAGAACATGCTTGTTTTTTTCCTTGAATATATTTTTTTTGATAAGTAAATATAATTTATTCAACCTTAAAGAACCAAAGACAAAGGGTCACCGAAGCACACAAGCTGTAAACAAGAAACACCCCCACCCCACACCCCAAGTCCCCATCTAAAATCAAGATCATCTATAAAATCTATCAAAGCAAAAGAAGAATAACAAAGTTCCTAGAAACCCAAAACAGGAAAGTACGCTACAAAATAGCTTTAAAACCATGAATTGATAAAACTTCCTCAAAAGTTCTTCTATTTTGCTCTTTTCAAATGCACCACATCACACATAAAGGGGCTAAATTCCAAACTCTCTTCCTCAGACGATCTCGGCAACCTCTTGGCCAAGATTCATACAGAGATATAACTGAGACTGGCATTTCACGACCCAAATCCTATCCTATGCGGATTAAGGCCGTAACCGGCCAGAAGCATAGCTACCAAAAGCCTATCACATGAAATAAGTTGATCACCTGAGTATGCATCCATAATATTGATAATAGCATAAGCATAAAATAGTGCTTGTGCATTCAAACTAACTTTAGAGCAAGTGCCTAGTTTTCAACACATCTCAAGTCAAAACCATATACATAAGGTTAATATAAACCATTGGGCCTATCCTAAGGCCATACAAAACAAGTATATACAAGACTTTGTCTTCCAACTATCCACATAGGGTGAGTAACTTGAAATATAGGACACTTTTCTTCACAAAGCAAAAGCATTAGTCTCCAAGACATCACATTTAAGCAACTTTTTAAAAACATCTCCAGGCATGGTCCTATACCTCATTTCCTGAAATATTTATCAGCAGTATGAGCAAAGCCCAGTGAAGGATGTAGATACAAGAAATATTATCAGTTAAACCATGTACAATTTATAAACCATTGCTGCTCAAAAAGCATAATATAAGAATAATAGCTTTTCATACTTCAAAATAAGCTCCACCTCTTGTCATATATTCACACTCCTAGGTGTCATGGGCTTAATACTTGAACACCACAACTCATGCGGCCTTAGACAACTTATGTCCAAAGTTGCTAAGTAAGCCTAAGAACAACCGAAAGAAAGGCTAAGAAAGCAAGTGAGCAACACTAGACAATAAGATAACAAGAGAGCACAAGTGAGAGCTTGGAGAATACTTTGCTTGGTATTGAGAACTTGATGGTTACAAATGAGTAGCTACCCCTTATTTATACCTGTCCACCTCCTTAATAGACGGTGGGGATCATTTTTATCCAACGGTTGAGAATCTTCCTATAGAATCATCTATACAAATATCTAAGATATTTATGTACATAACTTCTCAAGAAAGTCTCCCAAGTTCTAGAACCTCCCACACTCTTCCTATATTTACACATGTGAGTAAAAGTCTAGAACCCTCTCCAAATACCCCATGTGAGGAAATGCCCATGAATGGCCTAGAATGTTCTAGACTTGGTGGGCTCTTTGGCATCTTCACGGGCCTATATTTGGGCCATTTTGGTGGGCTTGTGACATTCTCCCTCACTTAATCTGGCGACGCCCTTGTCGCAGCTTTTCGAAATTTGACAATCTTGTCCAAAAACTGCAATAAGGACTCTTCGTATTTCCAGCTGGCTTCACTATCCGGTTGCTCATTCTATTTCACCAAGTACTCCATATGCCTTAGTGCTTTGCCCTTCTTAGGTATCACTTGGTGGGCAAGGATAATATCTACTTTTTTGTCGAATGACGCCGTGATGGATGTGGAAGCTCTACTTGATTCACCACGGCTTGGGTCCTCCACGTTCGCATAGTAAGGCTTGAGAAGACTTCGTGAAAGATCGAATGAATTTTTAATTTTGGAGGCAATTCAAGTTGGTAGGATACCTTGCCAACCCTCTTGGTAATGGGGAATGGTCCCTCTTACTTCCGTGCAATTCCTTTGTGAAGCTTCTTGAATGCTTTGGCTTGATGAGTGAGAAGTTTCGCCATGACAAGGTCTCCTTCTTGGTACTCCTTTGGCCGCCGCTTCTTGTCTGTCCATTTCTTCATCCTTTTGGCTGCCTTGGCCAAGTAGGCCTTAGCCATGTCTGTCTTCTCATGCCACCCCTTGGCAAACTTATAAGCTCCGGGGCTTTTGCCTGTATACCCAGTAGCAACAGTGGTAGGCGTCAAAGGTTGTTGGCTCGTAGCAAGCTCGAATGGGCTAGTGTTGGTTACCTCGCTCCTTTGAATATTGTAAGAGAATTGGGAAATATCAAGCAACTTGGCCCAATCCTTTTGGTTGGCACTCACATAGTGCCTCAAATATAGCTCCAACAAGGCATTCACCCTCTCGGTTTGGCCATCGGTTTGGGGGTGGCTAGTGGAGAAGTTAAGCTCCGTGCCCAAAAGCTTAAAAAGCTCGGTCCAAAATCGCCCAATAAATCGAGAGTCCCTATCACTGACGATGGTCTTTGGAACTCCCTATACTTAACCACATGGGCTAAGAATAACTGAGCCGTCTCCTTTGTAATGCACTCTTTCGCAAGAACATATTCCCCGATCCTTTTCAACTCATCTTTCTCAATGGCTCCCCCACAAAGAGAATTTCTTGCCCCATAATGTGGTCTGCCTCATAACACCTTTTCTCCTCTCCAACATCCGCAACACAACCTTTTCTCCTTGTTTTCTTTAACAAAATCGAAAGGTTTCCATCCAAAGTTCAATTATCCTTCGATTACCCATGTCATCCCATCTTGCTATTTATATCCAAAGTATTATCTGAACCAAACACAAAATTTATGCCATTATCTTGTTTGATGTGATGAAAACCAGGTTGTGTAGGATGGAACCGAAAGCTCAAATATTTATGCCTTGGATATTAACCACAACTCGTAGTCATTTAGTAATTCTACTCCATTCTTGGATCTTGCTTCTTGCTATTGTAACACTCCTCTGTGCTATGTCTCAGAAACCTTGTCAATACGGTCCAGATTGCTAGCTCCTGTTTGTAGTTTTGCTACAGATGATGATGAGGAATCTTTTTATGGAGGTTCTTCTTTTCTCATGACCAACGTATCTATGGCTATTTTCTCCATCTCATTGTGATTTCCCTCAAAATGATGTCTATAGACTGCCCTTTTTGGATTAGTGAGGAAATTCACTAACCCACTTAGAGAGAGATCTATCTATGAATTGATCCAGACTATCCTCTATTCGGATAGACTTGTCCTTATGAGTGACTGTAAAATATTATAATATAATATATATTATATTATATTAATCTATAATATATGTTAATATATGAAAAACTTTGTATTGATATAGTATATTAATGATATATAACATTTGATATTATTTATAATATGTCTAGTTTACATTTAGAGGATAGTAATATATAATTTATGTTAATTATATTTATATTTATTCATATATAAGAATATGATATGTTATATTTTATTATATGGTAGGACTTTATTGAATCTCATTATTTGTTGGGGGGTTAACGCGTTCATTTATCACATATATCCCTGTGCTGCGAAATAAACAAACTTGCAATGAATAGGTTAATTCGAGCCTTTATCCTATGCACAAACAAACATCAAAATTGCGCTATAATAGTTTTGGGATTAGTAGTCCTGGGACTATTAGTATTGACATTCCTTATCCCACTTGCCCTATCCCGAGAAACAAACGTGACCAAAAGGTAACCCCAATTAACATGATGACAAGCTTTTTCAATCTCCAATTTACATAGTACCAACAAAAAAAGTCTCCAATTTACAAATCACCTCCAGAGCACTGCTCCACAATCTAGGATTCTATGCCACATTTGCCACTAACACTGCATCCAAAATCTGCCTTCCAAAATCTGCCTCCCCGCCTATGACCTGTTAATTTGTCTGAGTTCCAAATTTTTGTTTCAAGTATTCTTTAAGTCCATTATCAATGTACCCCGAATACCGTGTTTTCCTAATTTACTTGTGAAAAATAGTGTATCTGAACATTTTGTATATGGGTATAAAAAATGTTATGAGTTGTGTGGGAAACTTCAATTTGGATGAATTAGGTAGATATATTCATGGCTGAACTGTTGCCATGGTCGTTTTCCTTTGAACCAAGATGCTTCTTGGTTGGCTTGGGGCACATCGTCTTGGTTTCAGTTCCCATGAAAGTATGTCTTCTCTATGCAAGAAGTTCAGATTGACATCAACGCACACACACGCACAAGCACAAGCACACGCACACGCACACGCACACACACACGCTTCCACCCACCCAACAGGGTAATTTCATATCTAAATATATTACTCCACCTAGTGTGGATTGCTAGGAGACTAGGGGCATGAAGTGAGAATTCCTTGCTGTTTGATAGTGTGTTGGTTGTCTGTAGTTTTGAAGAAGAGTGAGTTATTCTATCATTGCGTTTTTATGCAGTCTCTTCTCTCGGTCATTTGAGGCTTTCTATTGAGATAGTTTCCATTGTCAGGTTATTGCAGTCGGCTATGCGATCATGACAACAAGGTCATTAGAATTGAACTGGAAAATGAGGGCGATCCGGGTTCTGCCAATGTTTCTTTTACCTGGGTTGGCTTCTATTACTTACTCAGCACTTGCAAGCTTCACAAGGATGTGTAAGCATTGAAAAACGCTCCCAGAATTTTATATTATCACGAGGCCCATATTACTGTTTCGTTGTTAATTTTCTGTTTGTTATTTTGTTTAGTTTTTTTGTTTGAATACTTGGACTGATAATTTCCTTTGATGTTGGTGTTTGCCAACATTTTACATATGGGGTTTTGTATTGCTGCTATGTGTGGAGTTAGTGTAGAATGTTGAATCCTGGAAATTTTGAATTGTATACTTTGAATCCTTCTGTGCTTGAAAGATCTTCAGAAGCCATGCTTGAATTATTTGGTTCATATGTCTTCAAGCCATGTACGATTGCAACTTCTGTATTTTTTTATTAGCAATGAAAGAGTTGTGTTTGGAAGTATTAAGGGGATGCAACTGATGTAAAAATGGGACACGTATACAAAAACAAGAGGTCAACACAATAAGCCATTTTCCCAAAGAGCTTGATTTAAGATTGCAAGCCTTCGAATTCCCAATCCACTAGGTGTAATTTAAATTCCTCACCTAAACCTCCCTAAAACAAATCAGGATGCAACTTTTCAAGTCTCTTAGCCACTAAGGAATCCTGGATGGAGAGATAAATCATTAGATAGACTTGATAATGAATTCTTAATTAGACTAAACCTCATCCTTTTAGATGAGTATTGTCTCTTCTAGCCAGTCAATTTGTACTAAAACTGCTCTACCACCACATCCCATGCAGCTTTCGCCTTGAATGATAGACTCCAGCAGCAAACCAAGATAAGAAGCAGGAAGAGATCCCACATCACAGCCAAGGACAAAATCCAAAACTATATTATGTCGCAAGTTGTGCTGTTGGAGATGAAGGGATAGGAGCCAATTCCCTTCATTGCTTATGAACAGGAAGGATTTGACATTAGACTGATTACAACGAACACATGGAAAAAAAATGAAGTCACTATTTTATTGCGAACTATAAGGAAGACTACCAGTTATAGTTAAAAAAAAAAAACCAATAGAACACGTTTAAAAGATCCATATTTGCTGCCTCACAAATCGGGATAAGCTCTAATTTACACAAATTTGGCATCAAACCCAACACAACCTCAAAATAGAGCACACGAAGGTGCCTTAGCTGCTTCGGATCCATCCCAGGAAAAATAAATGTGTCATTTGCATACAATAGATGAGGTACAACCAAATAGGAACCATCCATGCGCCCCACTTGACTCACCTGAAAATCCTCCCTGAAGCCCCACTTGATTACGGGTATCCTTGCCTGAATCCTCTAATAATCTGGAAGAAACTGTTGCAGGTCTCATTAGTGAGTATAAAAAGACTTGTAGTGGAGATACACCACCAAATCAATGTTCTCCACCTCTCCCCAAAGCCCATTCTCTCCAACGGATAAAATCCTAACTGACATGATCATGCGCTTTCTTAATATCCAATTGGCAAATCACCCCTGGAAAGCCACTACACAATCTAGAGTCCAAAGTCTCATTAGCCACCTACACATTATCTAAGATCTGCCTCTCTTCCACAAAAGCATTATGAGACTGAAACTACCAAGCTTAAAACCTTCATTAGAATAACCATCACCTTTACCTCCAAATTCTTAATAGAGCAATCAACAAATTTCCCCCTCCACCTCCTAAGCATACTATTGTCGCCTTTGTCTCTCCTATTATAGTTTAAAGCATTCCAAATTCTTTAGCTCTCTTCCCACCCCTCACATTGCACACTACTTCTATTGATGTTCTTGCTTTTCCAGTCCAACCGTCATATAGCAACTTCAGTCCTTAGTTATATGATTCTTTCAATTAATTAAATAAAAGTTTTATTTGGAAAATGAAGGGACTAACTTGGCCCCAAAAAAAAAAAAAAACACACTAAGCTTGCTTGAAATTTAACGGAAGAATTGCTAGTGCGTACTTATCACCACCTACTCCCATCGAAGACCGCTAAGGGAAATCCTTCTAATCAAAGAAACTTCAATTCTACCATAAAGATTTGGCTATAAAAATTTCTTCTGATCAAGGAACAAAAGTACCATTTGTTCCACTGAGGGAAATGTTTTCATTTCCTAAGAGACTGAAATAAAAAACTAGTAGAATAATGAAATTATGATGTTTCCATCGAAACCTCACTGGAACATAGTGAAACACACCAAAGCACAGTGCAATATATTGAGATAATAAGTTCTATCACCACAATTTTAGAACCTTTCTTATTTATTGTGGATAAGTAACACAAATTTAGTGCTTTTCATTAATATTGGTACAATTGTTTTTGAGAAAAATAAAAAAAATGGATATTTAACTATATTAATAAATATTATTATTATTATTATTAGTATAATAATACTATTATTCCTGCTGGATTTCTAAAATTTAAACATTATTTTGTTGGGATCTTACACCCTTTAGAATCATTTACATTTGTATTTACTAATTTGAGTTATTTGACAATACTTAAACTATTTTTTGTCCATATCAAGTCTGGCAACAACGATTTTGTTATTTCACACTTGGATTTATGTGAATGGGGTACAAATCTCAACATATATAATTAATCAATTATCAGGCTTCTGTATATTTAGATTCATTTCCAATTATGTTTCAAAACATTTGTATGTATTTCCAATCTATTTTTGTCGCTTCTAAAACATTTCGAAACATTTCTATTTCCTCTAAAATCGAAACAACGCATCGCAATTTTAAAAATGAAAATATTGTTTGTCATTCATTGAAATGAAATTATGATCCTTGCTTGTAATGCAATTTTAAAATTCAAATATTTTATTTCATTGGGTAGATATATTTGTTAACACTCTTTATGTGTCAGAAGAAATTGTCACATTCTATGTACCTGTTTCTAACCTCATAATGGTATTGTGAGCATTTCTAGTTTTTGGTCTTTGGATTAAGATGATGTCTTTCAGCATTTCGGCATTTTCTACTAAAATTTCATTTGTCTGCATTTCTGTCTCAAGTTCAATCATTTTTCTTTTAAATATTCAAGTTATGCAAGAAATTAACTGGACGTCTCTTAAGACAGCATGAATCTCGATTTCTCTCCCCACATATACACCACATTGAGCAAAGATGAGCTGCTTAATAAGCTTTCTTACTGTTGCCAATCACACAACTCTTCAGCTTTGACATGCTTCAGCCACTGATCTAAGAAACACCCAAGAATTACCAAGCAAAGATGAAGGGAAAGACCATAACTCTCTTTGGACTACGAATGAGGAGAAGATCTACCAATTCTCCCGCTCCCTTGCAGATGTTGCACCAATTAGAAGGACCTTGATGTAGGACGAATGCATTTATACTCCTCTATAAACGGCAAGCCCAAAATTAATATAACACAGCAGCTCTGTTGAACTTCACATGGCTTAAAATTGCAAGAATTCTACTACTCACAATAAGCCTGGTAACTAAGATGAAGATAAGGAATGAGCAACCCAGGAAAAAGTTCAATGGACACCACTGTAATAGAAGGCACAAGGAAGAAATAGAAGGCTGCCCAAACTCGTAAAGACAAGTAAAGATAGTGCAGCTTTAAAGACATCTATTAAAAACTTACAAGATGGTAAAGTGATCTACATAACCCTCCAATACACGGACCACATCAGTTTTGGTGGTGAAATGACTAATCCCAAGAAGCGTATTCAGTTTAAGACCAATTAAAATGGTCCACACATAGGGTTAGAATTACATTACACAATTCACCAAAGAGCTTCAAAAGCTTCACAAAATAGCTTTGTATAGGCTTAGAAGAAGTCCTAATTTGAAAAGGACTACAACTCCAAAATTTGGAGAGTAAAGACTTTGACATCTAAGACCTATTTTAATCTTCTAAGGAAACGTATTTGGAGACCAAATTACATGATTTGCCTGAGTTAATGACCCATGGGCGACTCTTGTTACCCATCTCTAGAGAATTTTCAAAATATTGCAATACCTTTGACCTATGACTTCAAAAGATCTTATTAAATTGATTAGCTGGAAACCTAAAGTTAACACAAATGAGACTCTACTAAGACTAGTTACTTGACGATGCATGGCCCCTATAGGCCCACCCTCGAAATCATTTCAATTTTTGATTTTAGCTTCTGATCTTTTTGTGAATTACGTCACCTCTTTTCTTCTTTATCAAATTATCAATGTTAAGTGACCACTTGAGTTAAAAACTTAAGCTATTAAGTAAAGGCCCTAACAATGCATATCAAACTTTCCAATACCCTCTCTCACGTGCAATTCCGTGGAGATGCAACTAATAGAGACAGAAAGAAATATAATGCAATCGGGAAATAAATATGCATATGGAGAGGCTTGAACCTAAGATCTCTTCCCAATTAGAGCTCTGATACCATGTTAAGTAACCACTTGACTTAAAAGTTTAAGCTATTAAGTAAGGACCCTAACAGTACATATCATGTTCTCCAACAATAAATAGTAAAGGTCTTCCTATCAAGGAACAAAATTTCCATTTGTTTCCATCGAAACGGCTGAAACGTTTTCGTTTCCAAAGAGACTGAAACGAAACACAAGTGGAATAACGAAACTCTATTGTTTCCATCAAAGCAAACTATAACATTGAAAAATGCACCAAAACACAATGTTATACCAAAACAATAAGTTGTGTCAATATGAATTTAGAATTTTTCATAAATGTTATAGAGAAAACTACAAAATATAGTATTTTACTATATTAATATTTATTACTTTTGAAATGTTTCCGAAACGTCCCGAAACATTTACGAAATGTTTCCAAAACGTTTCCGTTTCCTAACCAACCGAAACGACCTATCGAAACGAAATTTTGATCCTTGCTTCCCATGAGTTGCCTCGGACCCAAAGAATGCTACCTTGGTGCTCCAAATCCTTTCCAAGGAGGCTGCCACTTGTGGTATTGCCAATGCTCTATAGAAAGCATAACCTTGATGCCCTCTGATCTGGTAGCTATCCATTTGATCTCATAGTTTGCAACAGATGCATTCCTAGCGACTGCAATACCATATAGCAAGGGGAAGCTAATCCTAAATGCCTCAGTCACACCCGATTTGAAACTAGAAACCCACCCTATCACCAAATTCCCTAACAAATTGGACTTGTGTAAGAAGCTCATCCTATACGTATCTTTTAACTCTACTCCAAAATTTAGCCCACGCAAGTAAATCTTCAAAGCCATTTTCTTATCAAGGTTTGGATAAACAAAACAAGCCTTCTGATGCATAATCCCATGTTTGCTACTTATATTCTTAAACACATTGTCTTTCAAATCAACAAATGATACTTCAAACTCCTCATCTTCTCTAGCCACAAAAAAAAAGGGCCTTTCTAGCTTTTCTTATTTTTTCGCCACAGAGGCTAGGATGGTAAAGATGGAAGTAAACAGGTAGGTACAACATGCTCTTTATCAAAGTTAACAAGAGCCTACCCTTTTTTTTTTCCAATTAGCCAACATTCAAAATCTCCCGTAGGGCCACATCCACACAACTTTGGCCTTAAAAAAAGAACCAAGTTGGGCCCCTCGATAGGAAGCTGGAAGAGAACCAACAGAAGGTATTCCTTACTAAAACAACCTAGAATGGGCTATAGTGGGAAGTTGCAAACTTCCCATTGGACCCGTTAAAATATGTATGATGGAATAAAGCCAGAGCTTATTTGCATCAACCCATAGATCAAGTAGTCGAAACTATAGTTCATTTTTTTATTATTTTTTATTTTTTTCTGAACTTTTGATTTTAGAGTACAAACTCTGTAAAAGGTTCTTCCTTTGACAGAGTCGTGGAGGGCTAGGTTTGTTTGTTCTTTGCTTTACAGAGCCTTTTATGATTTTGAGTATCTAGATCTTTCAAGGCTCAATCTCTTTGTTGTTACTTTGTTCATTTTGTTATCAATGGTCTATGTCGGAGACTTTGGACTGGTCCTCCTTGTGTGAGGGTAACAACAACGTGCAAGTCTGATCTCATTTCTATCTTGGACAAATGCCTTTCTCTAAGATTTTTGTTAGTCATCTGCATTTTACCAAGTAGCTTAACTTGGATGGGGTCTGAATTATTTTTTCTTTTTATTTGAAATTCAATTCCAACTGGTGAAACCTGCTTTCATCATCTGTTAGCTACTGTATAGAGTCCAACTTTTGATGTCACTTCTTTCATAAGAAGTACCTATGTGCAACTGCTAACTTAAATGGCACTTTGCAAAAATTTCATTTTGTCAAATTTGCATGATGGATTTGTCTGTTTTTAATTGGATAGGTTATCTTTGCACTTTTTTGAGTGGGGCATTTTATTTTATTTATTAATTTGTTTATTTATTAGGACAAGGAACCCCAAACTAGATTTTATTAAACTAATAAGGACTGGGAGTGCTAGGTTAGATTTTGAGGAATACATCAAATCTAATTAGAAAAATGCACACCAATAAAAGGGAAAAATAAAAATCACGCATGGACATCTAAGGCAAACAACCTCTAACCACCCTCATCACCTTTACAAATGCTTAGGAAGATAAAAATACCTCCTGGTAGAGGGTCAAAGAAGTGGAGAGAGATTTCTTAGCGTTGGCTGTAAGTGGCATGCTTTATGTTCTTATTTGGCTTATTTGTGTAGAGGGAATGGAGTATGTAAATATGGGAGTTTGTATATGTTTGTAGGGGGCTTCCAGTATATCGAGTGTTGCTTGAAGCAACCTTTATTTTATTTGGTAATTAGCACTTCGCACATTTGAAGTACCGTGTCATAGAACTAATATAACTAGCTTCTATGTACATCATAGTGTCATTGGCTTGTTGGAGAAGACATTCTCATTGGAAGTATAGGACCGTGTTAAGGTAATTGTTAGTATACTGGTTATAGAAAATAATTAATAACTTATGATTATTATGAGTGCTTATACTCTTAATCTTCATATAATAAATAGACATGTGCATTTAATGTTTATTATTTTTATTCACAAAAGAGCGAGATTTTTTGTGGGTTAATAAACTCAGTGAGTTGGATAATTATATTACGTATATGGTGAATATTAATTATTGATGGAATCCACATCCCTATATAGGGATTGATGATACTCCATTGAGGAAGTTTATAAGTTTTGATTATGTCGAATTCTACAAGTAGATTATGAATCCGACATATCAAATAAATTAAGTGGAAGGTCTCAAGGAATTAAATAAATATATTAAATTTATTTGTCAATAATTTAATTTAATAGATGGGTATATGTGATGTTAACGTGGGGAGATAAATAAGAATTTAATAATATGGAGCTCGAAATATAATTCCTAGTATGATAGAGAGTGCAATTAAAATTCATTAATGGTATAAATTATAATTTGCGTAATTAGAGATTAATCCTAGGTAGATTATGAATCTTTATTTGTGTAGGAAGCCATAGTCATACTAATTCTATGGTCTCTGCTATAACCTTTATATATACGCACTTCAAGAGCAGTTAGGGTTACACTTGTTTATAATTGAGAGATGTATGTTCTTGTGAGGGAGAGAAATCTTAGCAGCTGTGAGCCCACTCTCTAGAGTAAGGCGTATATGAGAGATACAGTAGAAGTCGAAAGGTTGAGTTCGAGCAATTGATTCGTGCTTATTGCTGCTACTTGCTATTCGAGATCAAAGCAAAAAGATTTTGAAATTCATACCTATTACTATTCGGGAGCAAACCAGAGAAAGCTTGAAAGTATGATTTTAATAACGTAGATTAGTCTCTACTAATCAGATCAGATATTTTGGTATTTATGTGCACGCATTATAGTTGGATAGTGGGAAATTTCGCAGTCACCAACACAAAAAATAAATAACATCAGAAGAGCTTGTCTTGGTGTCACATGGATAGCTTGGTCTTTTTGGCGCTGTGAATAGGTTTTAAGATCTGTCCTATCAAAATGCTCAGTAGTGTCATCACTTTCACGCTCTTCCTTAGTGCAGTGTTCCTCCACCTTACCACATGTAACATTTCTCTGAGTAAGAAGAAAATAAGAGAGCTCTTGGTAATTATATGTTAACATCTCTTCCCCAGTATCAAGCTCTCCTTGAAGAGATGGCGGAAAGGAACAAAAAAAACTTAGATTCACAGAAGGTGACATCTATGCTAACATACACTCTGCACAACTGAGGATCACAACATTTATATTCTTCTGAGTGGCTGAGTAACCAATAAAGACACAACAGATAGCCTTGGTATCAAGTTTCCCACAAGAGTGTTGATGAAGAAGGCATGCGATTAAGTTAATAGGCAATAGTAAGAACAACATCACCCTCAAAAGATTTAGGGACATTCATAGTAAACATGGGGGCACGGGCAACCTCAAGAAGATAGTGATTTTTTCGCTCAACAACTCCATTTTGTTTTGGAGTACCTACACAACTAGTCTAATAAAGAATACCATTCTCTTCAAAGTATGCTCGAAATGAGAATTTTAATGTTGGTTTCAAATTGATTAGTCATCATTTTATGAAAAGCTTTAAAACAAGAGAAAGCCTTACTCTTGATCTGAAGCAAATAAACCCAACTAACATGAGAATAACAACCAATGAATATGACAAACCAACGATAACCAGAAAGTGAAACAACACAGGAAGGCCCCCACACATCATAATGAATAACCATAAAGGGAAAAGGACTTTGTTTATTAATGGGAGGATAAAAAGAGCGTTTATGCTTGGAAAATTCCTAAGCATAACAAACAAAACTAGTCCTGTGACAATCCTTTAGTAATCTTTACTAAAGGATGAAAAAGATTTTCAAGGACAACAAAAGAGGGATGTACTAAACGCCAATGCCTTTGATGCAAAATGGGAAGACAAGAATCATTAACCGACTGCAGAGCCTGGCTAGATGCCAATGAGGAAGAAGGAACAACGTTCAAAACATACAAACCACCATATGCTCTACCATTGCCAATCGTTCTCCTTGTTTTCAGTTCTTAGAAGACACAATGTGTTGGAAAAAATGCAACTAACAATTTAAGGAATTGGTACAACTACTGACAGAAAGCATATTAGTAGAAAATTTTCAAACATAAAGAATTGAAGAAAAAGAAATTAGAGAAGAGCAATGAATAGAAGCGCTCCCTGGGACAAAAGACAAAGAACATCAGTGACTCTTAACTTTATCCTTACCATAACAAGGAGAGCAAGAATGAAAAAGATTAGAAGAGCTTGTCATATGATCTGTTGCTCTAGAATCTATTATCCAAGGAAAGGAGGAAGAGAATAACTCATAGGGATACATGTGTAAACAAAATTGGAATAAGAAGTCTATACAGAAGAAGCTTTGGTAGATGAAGTATTAACTTTAGCAGCCATACGCTTGAGAGTCTGCATCTCCTCCTGGGAAAGAGCACCTGTATCATTAGAAATACTCTGAAGTCTCAAAGATATGGGCCCGGGAGCTCACAGTACCACCGTGGCCAGCCCCACACTCACTGTTAGGGCTAACTCCACGCCCTCGGTTAGGATGACCAATACTCCCTATCATGGCCATCTTTCCAACAACAATCCCACATTAGCCGATCAGCATAAAAAATTGTATCTTTTCCACTAGATGTGAACCGGCTTGGTTGACCATCCCGTGAAGTAGATCTAACAGCCAAAGCAAAACGTTCTTGACTAGAAGTATACACCATAGCACTATGGCCACTCTCTTTCGGTTGAACACATGCATAAGCCTTTCTCCCAGTAGGAAAAGGATGACAGCCTAAAACTTGAACCTGTATATGTTCATACTACATGTTAAGGCCAGCAAGAAAATCAGAAACTCGTTCTCTCTCTACCATTTGCTAAAATGTAGCAGCATCTTGGGAATAAACAGCTTGAAAACTCTGATTGTAGTCAAGCTCCTTTCACAAATTACACAAATCTGAATAAAAATTGGCAAGAGACCTATCTTTCTAATCTAACTCGTGAATTTTCTTTGGCAACTAATAATCTTGTGCATCATTGCCCTCTAAGAGTATGTTTGTGCTGCTGCAGACCAAATCTTATGAGCTTTATCCATTAATAAAAAGGTTCTGCTAATAATGGTTTGCCTAGAATTAAGTGGCCAAGACATAACAAGAGCATTTTCTAATTGCCAGTGTGCACGCAGTGGCCCATCTGTCATTGGGTCCTTTGTAGCACTTGTTATATAACCAAGCAAGCCACGAGTAGTAGTAGTCAAACTAGACGAATGTGACCATATCAAATAGTTACTGCATCCAACTTAACGGGACTGATCTAAAGAGGTGGGCTATCTCCAAGAGTCTTAACACGACTGAACCCTTTCTCTACACTATCAGTGGAAGTCTTACTACCTTCGTCATATTCATGAATACGGAATAGCATAATAGTTTACAAAACTTGGTTAAAAATCTGACAAAAGGTGAAGAAACTCCATGAGAGCAGTGAGTACTTAACAATCAAATATCTATTGCATTAAAATAATTTGAAAATAGCATGAAAGAGTAAAAACGAACCAAAAAAACTCACTATTATAGAAGTCGGACCACTGGATGAAGGTTTTTTTTCTTCAAAACCCATCACAATCATGGAATAAGGGCTTGAGAAGGCTTCCTCAAGGTTGGTCAGCACCTAGGAAGCCCGGACACACCGTTTAAGGTGTCGTATCTGTGTCGGACACATGAGAGACACACATACTCCTTGGACACGCTGGGACATGTGTCGGACAAGCCAATTGGCGTGTCCAATATTTCTGTTGATATTTTGTTTGGTGGACACTTCTTGAACTCATCGTGGGCACGTTTTGGGACATGGCGAGGTTGAAAGATTATTATTAGAAGGATTAAATGGAGTCGAATTTATAAATTTTAAAACTTTAAAACACCAAAATATGAAACACCCAAATCCAATTCTTCAAATTCTTAACATGTTAGCTATTGTATTATAATTGTGACCTTATTGAGTCGTTTTCATCTTTTTTTCGGTGATTTATGAATTTTACGTTCATATACATAACAAATAAATTTTTTTTTTTGCCGTATCCATGCTGTATCCGTGTCATCATTTTTTGAAAGTATCGTGTCCCGTGTTCATATCTGTGTCTGTATCCGTACTCGTGTCTATACCCATGCTTCGTAGGTCGGCACTTATAGGACTTGACCCAAGCATCCATCTACTCAAACAAAGCCGTGGTTGACAATTTCAAAAAATAACACTTTTTGTTCAAAAATCAAAGAAAAAATAGAAAAACTATTTTTGTGGAATGATTTTCCCTAGTCGAGCATCCTGAAATTTTTTCAGATTTTTTTGGTTTTTGGTTTCAGATTTTTTCATATTCCCTAACCCAAAAGGCGATGAAGAACGTCCAAGCTTTTGGATTGGGCTCTGATACCAAGTTAAATTTACAATAAAAGAAAGAATAAGAAAAGAGAAGGAGAGAGCAAGAGGAGAGAAGAAGTGGCAACTAATAAGAGAAAGCCCAAATAAGGACTCTCTCTCTTTGCACCTTGCATTGATATTAATAAAACTTAAGTACAAAAGTACCCTCATAACAGAATAAAACAAATGCTTACATGCATGTATAGTATGGTATAGAATGTTTAGGCTGTGTAGAAACATGTCCAAAATATGAGTGTAACAAAAATGAGAATGTTAATCCTAGTGAAAGGTGATAAAAGCATAAGAAGAACGTTGAGAAAGAAATGGGCTGAGATGGTGAGGAAGGATACGATTGCTTTGGATTTGAGCACGAATATGGCTTTGAAGTTTGAATAAAGAAAACTGCTAAAAAAGGACCCATGTAGTCGACCTAAGAAATTGGGACTAAGGCTTGTTGAGTTTCGCAATTGCACCACTTTTTCTTCCCCCAACACCCTAGCCAAAAAAAAAAACCCTATTCCTTTTTATTGTCTTTTAGTAAAATGCAAGATTTCTTGCTCAATTTAGATACTGTGGATTTTGTGTACAGATGCACATTCGTAGTCACTTCCCCAGGATCCTGCAGTTTGTATATTGGTTAATGCTTTAGGCCTTTGAGATTAACTTCTCATGGTTTGCCACTGATCATGATGACTCACATTGTACCTTTTACTTCTTGTGGTTCACCACTGCTCGTGATAACTCGCGTTGTACCTAGAAAGATGGAATGGTCTTATGTGGTGTAATTGTTTGAGGATCCTCCTTATGCAAACATCTTGCTAGCTGCCAATTTTTAATAATGAGTGCTTTCCCCACTATGTACTTTATATTTCTGAAGGTAATCCTTAAATTGGATATCATAGAGTACCTTTTCTTCTTATTGTTTTAATGGGAATAATTTCCATGCATAAAATATTCTTGTTCAAGGTTTTTTAGTTTCTTTTGCTTCTTGATATGCAAAAAGATGCTTACCTGTACATCTGCATGTTGATGCGTTTTGTTCAGTGTTTGATGTCACGCTTACCATACAGGGGCATCCTGACTAGAAATAGGCCGCCTCATTTATTCATGTTTTCTTATATGATCACATAGGTGACCGCAAGGACCAGAAAACTTTGGAAAAGCTTCGAACTGAAAGGCAAGCAAAAATTGATGAGCTTAAAGAGAAGACAAATTACTACAGTACACAACAGCTGATTCAGGTAATATGACTAAGGAGCAAGTAATGTTCTATTTTTTCTTTGTTGCTTGCTACTATTTGGTAGATCTCTTTTTGTGGAGCTTTATTGTACTATTTATGTTTCAAAATATGACTGCATGGGGCAATTTTCAAGTGCACAAGGTTTAGCATCATTTTTAGTGCTGTTTGCTCTCTGTATGTAAATAAATGATGCATTACTTCAATGTTGGCACAAGTTTTAGCTTTTTTTTTTTTTTTTTTTCACTCTTTCAATTCATAAGTTCTATACATTTTAGGTGAAAAAGTTGCTGAAAGAGGGAGATTAGGATTAGGTTGAATTATCCCTTGAAAAGTGAAGGAGCATAAAATGTTGCTATATATTCTTGTGGAAATGGTTTTTAAAAATAAAGTGTTGAGAAATTCAATAGGAAAAAGAAGGGGGAATGGTTTACGTTGATGTCATCTCAGGCATAATATTGATATTTGTACAGTTGAGCTGATTTTCATGGTTGATGTTGAAGGCGTTCTCTTTGGGCATGGCTTTTATATGCATCCAGTGTAGCAATGCCCGGCAAATGAAATACTTTCTATACCTGAAGCTGCTTAGTGTGCTTACTACAAAATCTTAAATGCAGAGGTATGACCCTGACCCAGCAGCAAAGGCAGCTGCTGCAACTGTCCTTGCATCCAAAATGGGTACAGATTCTGGCTTGAAAGTTTATGTGGGAGAGGAGTCTAAGCTCAATGTTCCCACAGGAAAGAGCAACGATGTCGAATTCGTCCAATCTAGTGGGCTCCGAAATCGAAAACAGTTGCATACAAGATCAAGTAGCACTGGGAGCACTATGTTGCATCTTTCTGATGAAGAAATACTCCATAATACAAGGAATAATGGTCCTGAGACTTCTAAGCATAATCAGCTGGTTGTTGAACATCATCATCCAGGATCAACCACACAAAATGGAGGATGGATTGCTCGAATTGCAGCATTGCTGGTGGGTGAGGATCCAACAGAGTCTTATGCACTAATATGTGGCAACTGCCATTTGCACAATGGTGAGTGAACTGTGGTGCCCATCCATTAATTTAAATGAAAGAAAAAAGTTATAGACATCACCACCATATTTAGTTTGATTTCTTGCAGAATTCGGTGAAGTGTTGAAAGTAATTTAGTTCTCTTTTTTTATGCAGGGCTTGCAAGGAAGGAGGATTTCCCATACTTAACTTACTATTGCCCACACTGCAATGCCTTGAATAGATCAAAACATCTGGAACGTGTTTCTGATTCTGACTCCCCTAATATGAGCTCCTTAATTATGGCTAGCAATATTAATCCCATCAACGCTGGTAGTGGTACATTGAATAACAGGATACCTTCAAGTAGTGGCCTAGTGGCAGCTGCTGCAGAAACCATGGAAGGAAGTGGAAGGGTTGTGTCTGGGGATTTGGATCCAGTTAGCTGAAGGCAGACTTCTGTTGGAATTATGTAGGTCAGGGAAGGGTTGGGTTTTTCTTTGCTTTGAGCGTCATGCTTCTTTTTGGGTAGTAGCCTTTTCAATGCTGGGACTGTAATGGGTTTGCTTATTGTTGGATTTGTAATGTTAGATTTCTTAGATGAATTCGTGAACTATGATTTATAAGTAAATCACATGTTTCAAACTTAACCTTGTTAAGGGGGCCTTTGTGTTTTACCCCCCTGTTTTGGAGATCAGAATAGTATTTGAGAAATTTGTTCATTTTAAGGCAAGAAATTGCTTGTAAAAAACCACAGTTCTTTTTGGATAAAAGGCAGACAAAAGGGGTAAAAGGTAGCAGGAAAGTTCCTACAAGCAGACTGGATTATCCACAGGAAGATGACAAACATATTACAGTACAAATCAAACTGAAAGCAACACCATGCAACCTTCGCTCTCAAAATGTTGATGAGAATAACAAATATTTTGGTGAAACTTTGGGATGGATTTTACACAACTACCGTTGGATAAGATATTTCTTATGCTCACAATGCATGCCAAAGTGCTAAGTGGATCAAAGGTTGGGAGATCTCACATATCTGGATAATGGTTCCACCTAGAGTTAAAAGTTTTGAGAAATGCGGGCTTATAGATGAGATGGTCCTTGATCATTTATTGACTTGAAATTTGGCATGTATGGTGGACATTTCAACAATATAATCCAATGGTCTTATAAAAAGTGAATATGTTGAAAAGTTTTGGACGTGTGGAAAATTATAACCCCATGGTCAGTCTTATAAAAAGTGAAATATGTTGAAAAGTTATGAACATGTGTAAAATTTCTTAATTTTCCCCTGGTGTTTGGTCCTTGGCCTTTATATATATATATATATATTCACACACAAATACATATAAATATAGCATTGAAATTAAAAAGATAATTAAGATCACGATTGGATCTAAAGAATAGAAGTTGATTATTACTCAAAAATTTTGAGAACAAGACAAATACATGAAATCAAAAATCATTTTTTCCTCATATTTAATGGAAATCATTTGAAAAATAAGCTAAACATAGCACAGGTCATGACATTACAAAACATTGCAAATATATTAGCATTATTGTGGTATAGTATACTGTAATTTCTAATATAAAAAGTGTAATAGAAATAAATAGAAAATCTTAATTAACGTAAAATAACTAAAATATACCAACATAACTTTTACAACCCCAATCAAACTCATGACACGAACCTAGTGAGCATTGAGAGTTTGTTAAATAGGAATTGAAATCGAGCAAAAGTGTCCGGATGAAAAAATTCACGAGTTGCAAGGAAGAAGAGACAAAAGGTAGAGCAAATGTGCCTAGCTAAAGGTGCTAATATACATAATGACAATTAATCTCGATATACTTGGTGCGGTTATGGAAGACAGAGTTGTGGGAAATTTGGATAGCGCACTTATTATCATAATAGAGAGAATTGAGACAAAAAAAAAAAGAAGAAAAAACCTAAACTAGAGAGAAACCAGAAAAGCCAAACAAACTCAATTGTAGCATGAGCCTTAGCAGCAAACTCAACCTTAGTAGACCTATCAATGACACTATTTCTTACTCCTCTAGGAGATCAGAAAGTCACTAAAAAAAATACATAAACTAGTACTGGACTTGTGATTAGAAATGCTCAAAAAGTCAAGGAGGAAGCCAAAGATAAGAATGAGCTCTGAAAGATGATATCACGAACCTAGTGTAAGGTGCGTAGCAAAGTGTCACGGTCCAACACTTTCAAGTGGACTAGGCCGTGTGGCACTTGTCGTGGGCGGCACCAGACAAGTCAGCCAAATGGGCACCTCGCAAATGAAAGCCAACACACACACCCGAAGGTGCACAAGTAAGCAATTTGGAAGCAACAAGCTAAGAACGTTTAAAGCAACAACGAAGGCAATGGGCACACAATTTGCAAGCAATAAGATCACTTTTATTGCATATACAAAGCAATTCCAGACTACAATTAGGTGGGGAGTTTAGTTAGCCAACAACCGACAAGTAGGGACTTGGACTCACCTTACTATCCTCCCCTATATATGCTTTTTAAGCCATTTCTAAACTGATACAACCAAACATTACACCCCCTTGAGGAGTCATAATGGGTCTACAAAAATATTTACAAGGAATTTGACAAAACCCTTTTACATACATTTAGATATGACCCTAAACTAATTTTCTAGCCCTTCGGAAAAATTACAACACCTCTCCTCGATAGGGCTAGGACACAACTAACTTGGATGCCGCACACCTTGACATGGAAAAATCTACGCGTGCATCCGACTCCAAACTTACATTCCTACACTCTATACAATATGTACAAACATAATAGAGTTGACACGAGGTTGAAAAATGTGGGCATGGGCCCGGCCTTGAAGGGCAGCTCGTGACACTCTCCCCCACTTATGCGGTCGACGTCCTCGTAGACTTTGAAGCAAGGTACTCCTCGAGCTTGTCCACGAACGGTTGCAAGTCTTCCGCCTTCTCCCAGCTGATCTCTTCATCTCCAAGATCCTTCCACTTCACTAAGTACTCTAGGCGTGGGCGCCTTCCCTTGACCACTCTATCGGCGAGAATGTCTTCAACTTGCTTCGGCGCTGGTGGCTTGGAGTTGATGGCTGCTCTTGTGGAGATGTTGCGAGTTGAATCTTCCTGATCTGCATGGTAGGGCTTGAGACAACTCACATGGAACACTGGGTGCACTTTCATCCAGGCTGGAGGCTCGACCCTGTAAGATGCCTTCCCAATCTTGGCAATAACCGGAACAGGTCCCTCATACTTTCGCACTAGGCGTCGGTCACGGTTGCGAAGAAATCTGAGTTGTTCAGGCGTCAACTTTACTAGCACCAGGTCTCCAACTTGGAATTCGAGCGGCCTTCTTCCTTGATCTGCCCACTTCTTCATTCTCTTGGAAGCCTTCTCTAAGTAAGCTCTTGCTACTTCATTCCCCCGCTTCCATTCTTTGGTGAAGTTGTAGGCTCTCAGAGACTTTCCAGTGTAAGGCCCATCCACCCTGTGGGGCATCAGTGGCTGCTGACCTGTAACAATCTCAAAAGGGCTCTTGTTAGTGGAAGAACTCTTCTGAGAATTGAAACAAAATTGAGCAACATCAAGTAATTGCACCCAATTTCTCTGGTTGGCATTGACAAAATGGCGCAAATACTCTTCAAGTAGCCCATTGAATCGTTCCGTCTGGCCATCAGTTTAAAAATGATAGCTAGACGACATGGCGAGCTGTGAACCGAGAAGCTTAAAGAGTTCTGACCAGAAGGTCCCTGTGAATCTGGAATCCCGGTCACTGACAATGCTTTGGGGCACGCCCCAATACTTGACAATGTGTTTGAAAAATAGACGAGCTGTCTCCTCTGCCGGGCAATACTTTGGTGCTGGGATGAATGTGGCATATTTGGAGAACCGGTCTACTATCACCAGAATAGAGCTAAGATCTCCAACCTTCGGCAAATTGCTGATGAAATCCAGTGAGACACTTTCCCAGGGCCTCCCTGGAGTGGGAAGTGGCTCTAACAACCCAGCTGTCTTGGCTCGCTCCGTCTTGTCTTGCTGGCAGGTGAGACAAGTCTTTGTATAATCCATCACATCATCTTTCATATGGGGCCAATAGTAGCCCTGTTTCAATAGTGCCAATGTTCGTTGCCACCCTGGGTGGCCAGCCCATAAGGTGTCATGACACTCCCGCAGGAGCGCCTTTCGTAGGTCACCAGCTTTGGGTACATAAACCCGATTTCCTTTGGCCATAAGCAAGTCATCCTCAACCCAAAACTGGCGTGTCTTCCCTTCTTTGGCTAGCTGCACAATGGTTTGGGCCATAGGATCTTTTAACAAGTTCTCCTTGATCCGTTCCCGCATGCTTGTGGCGACCTTGCTAGCCGTGAGGTTCGCCACCAATTTGATAGCAGCAAGCTCAGCCCTGCGACTCAGTGCGTCTGCCACCTGATTGGTGCAGCCCGCCTTGTATTCTAGGTTGAAATCAAACTCAGCAAGATGCTCCTGCCAACGAGCCTGTTTTGGGGTCAATTTGGGCTGAGTTAAGAAGTGGCTAACGGCCACGTTGTCAGTCTTCACGATGAACTTGGACCCCAGCAAGTAGTGCCTCCACACCCGAAGGCAATGTACTACCGCAAGCAGCTCCTTCTCTTAGGCAGTGTATCTTTTCTCGGCGTCGCTCAGCTTGCGACTTTCATAAGCAACTGGATGACCCTCTTGAAGTAGCACTCCACCAAGGGCGAAATCTGAAGCATCGGTTTGCACTTCAAAGGGCTTTGAGACATCCGGTAAGGCCAGGACTGGATCACTCATCACGGCCGCTTTCAGGTCAGCAAAGGCTCCTTGGCATTCCCTTGACCAATCCCAGGCTTTATCTTTCTTCAGCAAGTCTGTCAAGGGGGCGGCCCTTCTTGAATACCCTTCAACGAACCGCCGATAGTAATTGGCTAGCCCTAAGAAAGAGCGTAGCTCCGACACATTAGTTGGGGCCTTCCACTCCTGAATTGCCTTCACTTTGTCCATGTCCATCCGAATATGTCCCTGCTCAATGATGTGCCCAAGAAACTTTATGCGCTCCTGTGCAAAGGAGCACTTCTCTTCCTTAACATAGAGGTGATTCTCCCGTAGCTTCCTGAACACCATCCTCAAGTGCTCCACATGTCTCTCGAGGCTAGAGCTGTACACCACTATGTCATCTAGATAGACCACCACAAACTTATCCAGGTAGTCATGAAACACCTGGTTCATCAATGTGCAAAAGGTGGTTGGGGCGTTAGTTAAGCCAAAAGGCATCACCAAGAACTCAAATGCCCCGTACCGGGTCACACAAGTGGTCTTCGGTTCATCCCCATCCGCTATGCGCACTTGATAATAGCCCCCGACCGCAAATCGAGCTTAGTGAAGAACTTGGCATTGCACAATTGATCAAAGAGATCTGCAATCAGTGGGATGGGATACTTGTTCTTCACCGTCACCTTGTTGAGAGCCCGATAGTCTACACACAGCCGCAGACTCCCATCGTGCTTCTTTTGGAACAAGACAGGGGCTCCAAATGGTGCTTTAGAAGGGCGAATGAAGCCCGCTTCAATCAACTCGTTCAATTGTTTCCTTAGCTCCGTGAGCTCAGGAGGGGCCATTCTATATGGCCCACGAGCAGGAGGCTTTACCCCTGGCAACAACTCAATCTCATGATCCACCGGGCGCCGTGGAGGTAGAGTTTTGGGCAGTTCTTTGGGCATCACATCTAAAAATTCACGTAGAACCCTTTTGATAGCTGCTGGCACGGGTCCTTGTTCCATCTCCTCATTCACCGACAAAGCTGCCACAAATGTTGGTTCACCGTGCTTCACCCCCTTCTTAAGTTGCATCGCCGAGAGGAACTTGTCTTTAGAGGATTGAGCCACAGTGGGAACAAGGCAGGGGTCCTCCCCCATTAAGCACAATGAGCTAGCAAAGGGCATTGTAATGGCCTTGGTGGCCCGCAGAAACTCCATGCCCAAAATCACTTGGAAATCATCCATAGGAACAGCGGTGAAGTTGGCATGCCCTTCCCAATTCTGTAACTTTACTGGCACCGATTTAGCTACTCCCTGGATGGGCCGAGCTGCCGAGTTCACAGCTTTCATCTTGCTTGAGTCCTTGTCTAGCTTTAGGCCCAAGCGTGCTGCCTCCGTGTCTGACACGAAGTTGTGAGTGGCACCGGTGTCAATCATAGCCCTGGTCAACTTGCCATTGATTCGCATATCCACGAACATTAGGCCTTTGGGCGAGGCCTTCTTTGTTTCAGCTTGCTTCTTCAAGGCATTGAGCAAGCGCATGGCACCCATCCGCGGGGCTCCTTCAACTTCTTCTTCTTCGTCCGGTTCCTGCGCATCACCACTAGACAAAGAAGCTTGTAAGGCATTTAAAGCTTGTCTATGGGGGCATTCCGACACCCTATGGGGACCGCTACATAAGAAGCATTTAATAAACTTGGGCTTATCTCCTGCCATGTTGGGCGCCCGGGACTTTGGCTGGAACTTGGAGGAAAAAGATCCCCTGTCGCCTCCCCCACTTTGTCCCTTGTTTGCCTTGACAAACTTTCCACCGCCTCCACCTGACCCACTCGATGAATCCTTCTTCTTATTCGAGGAGGAGGACGAAGCTTCGGAGGTGTAGTCAGTCAAGCGCTCAGCCGCGGCCTGGGCGGATGCCAAGTCCTGCACTCGTTGCCTTTGGAGCTCGGCACGCGCCCAAGGCTTTAGCCCTTCCAAGAAATAGAACATTTTATCTTTCTCCGACATGTCCCGGATGTCCAACATTAGCCCGGAGAATTGTTTAACATATTCCCTCACAGTGCCCGTGTGTTTCAAATCTCTAAGCTTGCGCCGAGCTATGTACTCGACGTTCTTGGGGAAGAATTGGGCCTTCAATTCCCTCTTTAAGTCTTCCCATGTGTCAATAATGCAGCTGCCCTGTAGGATTTCTTCATGCTTCGTGCGCCACCATAGTTTGGCATCACCACTCAAATACATGGTAGCCATGGTGACCTTAGTTTCTTCCGAGTCAGCCTTGACGGCCTTGAAATATTGATCCATGTCAAAGAGATAGTTCTCCAACTCTTTGGCATCCCATGCTCCACCGTAGGCGCGGGGTTCTGGAACGCGTACCTTTGCCGTGTCAAAGATGGAGGTGTGAGGGGCCGAGTTACCAACTGCCCGCATTAGCAAGTTTAGCTTGGTGTTGATTTCATCCAACTCGCCTCTCAACTCTTTCACCTCATCCCGAAACTCTTCCGTGTCAGCGAGCCCGCCAATGGTGGCACTAGCCCGTGGCGTATCAGCTGCCGTGCTTACTTCCACTAGGTCTAGGCGATCACCGAACCGGGCCAAGCTTTCCGCCGTCTCACGTCTTAGCCTTTCAAATTCCACCTCTATCTCGTCGAGGCGTTCTTGTGCCGACTTCTTTGGAGGCATGGTTCCCGGATCCTTCAAGCAACCACAGTGCTCTGATACCAAATGTCACGGTCCAACACTTTCAAGTGGACTAGGCCGTGTGGCACTTGTCGTGGGCGGCACGAGACAAGTCAGCCAAATGGGCACCTCGCAAATGAAAGCCAACACACACACCCGAAGGTGCACAAGTAAGCAATTTGGAAGCAACAAGCTAAGAACATTTAAAGCAACAATGAAGGCAATGGGCACACAATTTGCAAGCAATAAGATCACTTTTATGTTTGTTGCATATACAAAGCAATTCCAGACTACAATTAGGTGGGGAGTTTAGTTAGCCAACAACCGACAAGTAGGGACTTGGACTCACCTTACTATCCTCCCCTATATATGCTTTTTAAGCCATTTCTAAACTGATACAACCAAACATTACACCCCCTTGAGGAGTCATAATGGGTCTACAAAAATATTTACAAGGAATTTGACAAAACCCTTTTACATACATTTAGATATGACCCTAAACTAATTTTCTAGCCCTTCGGAAAAATTACAACACCTCTCCTCGATAGGGCTAGGACACAACTAACTTGGATGCCGCACACCTTGACATGGGAAAATCTACGCGTGCATCCGACTCCAAACTTACATTCCTACACTCTATACAATATGTACAAACATAATAGAGTTGACACGAGGTTGAAAAATGTGGGCTTGGGCCCGGCCTTGAAGGGCAGCTCGTGACACAAAGCAACCCAATGAGTAGAGCAAGGTCCAGAAACAAATTGACTGACCACATGAATAGCTAGAGCTATAAACAAGCTGAGCTAAGCTGAGAAGTGGGTTGTTCAAGCTTTGTTTGATAATCTTAATAAACTTCAAAATGTGTTCAAGATTGGCTTGTTTAGTTTTTTAGCTAATTTGAAAGGAGCTTTATTTGAGCCGAGCTCCAATAGCTTGATTCTTTTAGTGAATATAAACCTATTGAGAGTTTGAGAGAGCTTATAAAATTTTTTAGCCTTAAAATGTGTTCAAGTTTCGCTTGTTTACATAACAAGTCAATCTTAAACGAGCTGAGTTTGAGTAGCTCGGTTTTTTTATAGCCCTATGAACAACATGGGCAATATAAGGTAATCCAAACACCCAACCAACTAGCTGCATAAGGTAGGATCATCAAAAGGAATATCATTAGGAGCAGAGAACTTGACATGTAGATCGATGGGAGTATCAATTACCTTAGCATTAGTGAGGTTGGCAAGAAAAATTATCTCATTAACATTTCTGAACTGCGATAAAAGGTAGCCCTTAGGTGAGGAAGCAATTTCAATACCAAAAAAATAATGCAAAGAGCCTAAATCTTTCATCTTAAATTCGTGAAATTTTATTTGTTTCACCGGCGGAGTCGGTATCAATTATGATCATATCATCCATGCATAGCAACAAAATGACCATCCAGCAGTAGTATGGCAAAGGAAAACAGCATAATCATGCTCAAACCAATCTGTATGACAGTCGACTGAAAACGCTCTTACCAACCAATTGATTTCAATCCATGAAATTCAGAAATTAAAATTATCTCTAATTCTCTTCAACGACTGTTACTAATAATTTCTGTAAATTTCTTATGATCTAAATCACCAAATGGTATTTTTGATATACCAAGTAGTAAGTAGAGGTCTTGAATTCAAAACTCCCTTTTCTTGAAAAGCACCCTAGCCATGCATGTTGGCAACCATTATCACAGGTCCTCCGGTAAAAGAAGGAAAAAAAGGGTGTTGTTGATCTTTTAATCTGTTGACATCATGTGCACAACCGTAATGCCTTATACTAAATAGCGTACATATATATGATACGCAGGTCAATGAAATCACAAGCAGACTCTAAAAACAGAAACTGCTTGAGACAAGGAGGCCCTGGAAACAAGGCAATGTGCAATCATAAATTTAGATCTCTCACAGACCCCTTAACACAGAAATAGGGTTATTGGTGCATCAAACACATGAAAATCCCTGCCTGTTCACATCTCTGGGTGTGTGTGGGTTTGTGGAGAGAGAGAGAGAGACTGTTCACATCTCTGGGTGTGTGTGGGTTTATGGAGAGAGAGAGAGAGAGAGAGAGAGAGAGAGAGAGAGAGAGAGATTTTCTCATATTTCCAGTGCACACCAAACCCAACGGGGCAGAAGCATAGACCAAGTCCAACATGCCATCCTTACCTAAGTTAGGCAATGATAATTGGATTCCTGCTCCCATATCTATCTCTTCCTTAATTAGGAGGACACGTAGAAAAACAAGCAAACATTAAATAAATTAGGGCTGAATACATTTTATTTGTATTACGTCAAAGAAACAACAAAAACAGGTTTCAAACAGCATAACCCTTGTAGTTCTGATCAAAGCAAGGCGGAGGGACTTAGGAGACTACCTCGGCTATAGCTTAGCGGACCCTAGCTCAACTCCTTTTTTTAATGTTCAAAATTTTTTAATATCTAAGTTTAGCCCATCTCAATATTGTCCAGTCCATCCTTTTCTATTGTTCAGCTTAATACATTTTATTGCAGCTCAATTACTTAATACAACTTATTTTAATCTTAATTCTTAAACTCAATAAAAATTGAATCAATTAATCAACTATTAAAAAAGTGCCCTAGAGTCTATTGTTGACATTGGCGCCTGTTGTTTAATTATTAAAAAATAAATTTATTATTTTTTTTAAAGAGAGACTATCTGACCTCATTCAATTAGGGTTTGACTTCACACCTTTTTCAATGGCAATACAAACCTCAAAGTATTTGGGCATATGCGAGAGAGAGAAAAGAAAAGAGTAGGCCTCCATGGCTTAGCCACTGTAACCTTCACTATCCATTGACGACCTCTACCGCTTTCAGTTTTTTTTTTTTTGGTCCTTTTCTTTCTTCTATGTTTCTCACTTTCTCTCATTTTTTTTTTTTTTTGTATAATTATATCAAGTCATCAAACTAGTTGTAGGAAATAAATTAGCAATCATTTCAGACCTTTCCTCACCTCGCCAATGTTATTATACATTATTACACTTTGAGTTTATCTATGCATGACAATTATTGTACTTTCATTGAACTTCTTTAATTATGCTAATTTTTCCACCAGCAAGTAAGCAACGAGATGCTTCCAATGTGATTATTCTATGGACCAAAACATAATCCTATGTGTGAGAAAATCAAATAAACATACTAAGTTAAAGGCACAAAACCTGCTTACTCGTTGGGCATAACTTCAATACGTATTTTTCTTTGAATATTTTTGAATATTTGCCTATTTTATGAACACATTTGCTACATAACAGTTGTAAAATTATTTGGTCTACATAACTTTTGTATATACATGTTCTATAATTTTTTGTTTTGTAGTTTATTAAATTTTGACATAGTTCAAGTCAAATCAAAATCCTAATTTTGCTCTCGAATCAAAGTAAAACCATTACCAGAGGGAAAAGAAAAAGGGAATTACCTACATTTATCTATTAATCCTTTGTCTTATAATGAAGATCGAGGAAGGAATGTCTAGAAAGGAATCCGCAACATTGGGGCTTGACGAGACTGACACACGCTAGTTGGCTTGAATGCAACTTTATTTTGCTCGAGTTTTGTAATGATTGAATTAAGGCTTGTTTTCGCTGAACAAAGTCGTTCATATGTGTCTGGATGGTTGAATTTTATAAAACTTGCTCGTTCTGTGTGATTATGTTTGGATTTGTCACAATTCTGATGTTTATTTGAATGATTTCGTGATTGTGTGTAATTGTGGTGATCTAGGGTACACGACATTGTTCATGACATATACTACTAAAAACTGGGGCTCTTATGAATTTCTGCATGTAATGCTATGTTTTATGTTGGTTGATGTTTGGATTAAGTAATAGCGTATGGATTTAATATATCTTAAAACAACTGAATGTGGTTTTATATACACATAAATTACACTGGTCACTCATGAGTGCTCATGAAATGTGAGATAATACTTCCTACATACTAACAATTACATCGGTAACTTGCCATGGCCAATCACCACTCCAGCAGCATCGTTATACTGCCATGGTCAGCCCCCCACCACAATCACACCCCAAAACTCTACCCACCAACCACGCACACCTCCATCATTATGTATATACACATGTATATATGTTAGAGATTTATACTAAAAAATATATTTTGTGTAATGACATTAGTATTTATTAATAAATTAGTTATTCTATTTTAATGAGAATTTGTATGAGCAATATTTGTCATGTGTTATTTATTTAATGATTATGCATGTGTGTCTTTTATTCTATATAGTAGATGATTTGCTATGTAGAGTACAGTTTACATATGAAAGATCAGATAATCGGTTTTTATGAAATATTAGTTTTTAGTTCACAGTTTTAAATGAAACTGGACACACCATCAGCAGGATTGTAACACAACGTTTTAAAAGGTCTATCTTGACTATGGAGAACAGTATAGTTTTGACTCCTTGCACTAGTACACTTTGTGTGTATTGAATAGAACCGTGTTGAGATAATTATTTTTATACTGACTATATAAAATAATTAATATCTCATGATTATTATGAGTACTTATGCTCTTAATTCTAATAAAATAAATAGACATGTTCATATAATATTTATTGTTTTAATTCATAGAAGAGTGAGATTTTTTGTGGGTCAATAAACTTAGTAAGTTAGACAATAATATTACGTATATGGTGAATATTAATTATTGATAGAATCCATGCCCCAGTATAGAGATTGATAATATCTCCTTGAGAAAACTTATAAGTTTTGATTATATTAGACACTGCAGGTAGATTATGAATTCGACATATCAAATAGGTTAAGAGAAAGGTCTCAAGGAATTAAAAAAGTCTATTAAATTTAATTGTTAGTAATTTAATTTACTAGGCAGGTATTTGTGATCTTAACGTAGGGAGATAAATAAGAATTTAATAATATGGAGCTTGAAATATAATTCCCAGTATGAAAGTGAGTGCAATTATAATGTATTAGTGGTATAAATTATAATTTACGTAAATAGGTATTAATCCTGGTTGGATTACGAATCCTTATTTGCGCAGGAAGCCCTAGTCATACTAATCTTATGGTTTTTGTTGTAACCTCTATATATACGCACTCTAAGAACAAATAGGGTTACACTTACTTATAATTGAGAAATACATGTTTTTGTGAGATAAAGAAATCCTACCAGCTGCGAGCCCACTCTCTCTGGAGTTAGGCGCATTTGAGGGATACAATAGGAGTTCGAAGGTTGAGTTTAAGCAGTTGAATCTTTTTTGTTATTATTGCTTACTATTCGAGATCAAAGTAGAGGGATTTTGAAATTCATACTTACTGCTATTTGGAATTAAATCAGAGAGATCTCAAATGTATGATTCTAATCACGTAGATTACTCTATGCTAATCAAATTAGAAATTTTTGTATTATACATATGCACTATAGTCAGGTCGTGAAAAATTCCAGAATCTCCAACAATTGGTATTAAAGCCTTGGTTGATAGTGTATATGTATAATACCTATCATGTTCTTTGAAAATCGATTCTATGCATGCTTAAGGTAGTGTTGGGGACTGCGAAAATTTTTCACGACTTGGCTATAGTGTATACGCATACTACCAAAAATTCTGATCTGATTAGCATAGCCTAATCTACGTGATTAGAATCATACCTTGGAGATCTCTCTAGTTTGATCCCGAATAACAAGAATCAGCACTAAGCACGAAGCAACTGCTTGAACTCAACCTTTGGACTTTTACTGTATTCCTCGTACACACCTTGCTCTACAGAGAGTGGGCTCGCCGCTGCTAGGGTTTCTCTTCCTCACAAAAACATGTATCTTTCAATTATATGCAGAGTGTAACCCTAGCAACTGTTAGAACGCGTATATATATAGGCTACAACAGGGAGCATATGATTAGTATAACTAGGGCTTCCTACGCAAATAGGGACTCCTAATCTAACCAGGATTAATCCTTATTTACGTAAATTATAATTTATACCACTAACGAATTATAATTGCACTCCCTGTTATACTAGAAATTATATTTCGAGCTCCATATTATTAAATGCTTATTTATCTCCCCATGTTAAGATTACAGATACCCGTCTATTAAATTAAATTACTGACAATTAAATTTAATAGACTTATTTAATTCCTCGAGACTTTCCACTTAACTTATTTGATATGTCAGATTCATAACCCACCTGCAGGGTTTGACATAATCAAAACTTATAAGCTTTCTCAAAGGAGTATCATCAATCCTTATACGGAGACGTGGATTCCATCAGTAATAAATATTCACCATACACGTAATGTTATTGTCCAACTCACTAAGTTTATTGACCCACAAAGAATCTCACTCTTCTGTGAATCAAAATAATAAATACTACATGCACGTGTCTATTTATTATATTAGGATTAAGAGCATAAGCACTCATAATAATCATGAGGTATTAATTGTTTTATATAGTCAGTATAAAAACAATTACCTCAACACGGTCCTATTCAATACACACAAAGTGTACTAGTACAAGGAGTTGGAACTATACCGTTCCCCATAGTCAAGACAGACCTATTAAAACCTTGTACTACAGTCTTACTGATGGTGTGTCCATTTCCATCTAAGACTGCGAACAATAAACTTATATTCCATAAGAAGCGATGATTTGATCTTTCGTGTGTAAGTCATACTCTACACACCAAATCATCTACTATATAGAATAAGAGACACACATGCATAATCATTAAATAAATAACGCAATGCAAGCATTTCTCACACAGATTCTCATTAAAATGGAATAACTAATTTATTAATAAATACTAAAGCCATTACACAAATAATGTCTTTTAGTATAAATTTTCAACATGTAGAATGTGGGTTTTTGCTAATCTTTGTGTTGCATTCTACCTTGTTATTATGGTCATATGAATGTATGTTATGTGATTGTTTGTTTACATGATTATTAGATTGTGAACTCCGGTTTAAGGAGGTATAGAATCAAATGTAACAATTAATTTTTACAAAGCATAGGAACTCCACTATTTTGGAGATTTTGATTTCTTGTATTTGGAAACTCCACTGTTTTGGAGATTTTGATTTTTTGTATTTTCTATTGTTTTATAGATTTTGATTTCTTGTATTCTGTAACTCTACTGTTATGGAGAATACAATATGTTCTAATCGAAGAAGATAGATGAACAGTAGTGGCACAAGAATTAGGGTAAAAAATTAGAAAAACCCTAAAGACATGAGGAAAATTTCTAAGAACGTGATGCGGTATTTCGCTTAGGTTTCGAGGGCACTGCCCGTCATCAGGGACGCTGCCCCCAGACCTTTGTACGTTAGTAAAGTGGCAAATAAAGATTCTTAGTGATGTCATGTTGCGGTTGGACTCTTTATCACTTTGGAATGACTTCTTGACCATAATAGTTAGGATCTTGATTAAATCTTGTTTATCTATGATTATTATCTTTTATGTTCATATTGCTATGTTATTAACATGAGAGAACATGAATAATGAATAAATGACCTTTAAGTTATGTTTTAATTATATAAATTTAAAATTCAATTTTGGTTTATAAATGTTCTACTATACAGTAAAATTAATTTCCATGTTTTAATTTAAATATTATTTTCTAAATTAAAAAAATTTAAAATTTTATTTGTTGCACATATATGAGTCACAAATATTAAAATATTATATTTATTGAATAATTAAACACATAACATCCCTTATGTATTAAATATCTAAATGGGTGAGAGAATTTATTACGTATAAATTCCATAGTTTCTATCACTAGTTTATAAGTGAAGTAATTTATTCTATGCATTAGTTTTAGTACCAACCTTCCCATCGGATGGAATAAGTTATGGACTCACTGAGTACAAACTCTAGTAGTTGTTAGTATTGGGTTAACTCTCCATCTGAGTAACTCATTACTAAACAATAGATCTAGAGTTTAGTGATGGTATACACTTAGCTATAAATAATAATATCCTCACCATCTGAGTTACTGTTATTATTTATACGACCAAAACTAAGTCAGCTATTTAATTTTACTTGGCATAATCACTTGTCTAGATGTAAAGTTAATAGGTATTGACCTATCTAGATAAATGTTGAATAATAGACGACCTCCTATCGAGGCATGCTATTTACGATATACTAGGCTGCTAGCAGATTCTTTTAAAATATTAGTGTAGGGAACCATATTTTAATGATTGAATTCTAAGTTTATTATTATTTATCATAGTTTGTTACAATGTGTGATTCTCAAGATTAAAATGGCTTTCAATCCACTTGCTGTTATTCTCAAAGAAAACAAACTGATTTAACCAAATTATATTGATTAGAAAATGAATTTAGATATTGTGTTGACTGTGATAGAGTACAAGTTTGTACTCACAGAGGTCTGTCCATAGTAACCTGGTGAGAGGGCAACTGATGAGGAAACTCAGGCTTACCAGAAATGAATAAACACTGATGAGATGTCGCGGTGTTACATTTTGGCATCTATGTCGAATGTTCTGCAACATCAACATTAAGCTATGCTCAATTTCTATGACATGATGAAGAGTCTCAAAGATATGTTTGGGGATTAGAATTGTGCTGCTAGGCTAGTTGCCATGAGAGACCTAATGAACACGACTATAGTTGAAGGGACCCAGTTAACGGATCATGTTTTGAAGATGATGAGTCTTCTGAATGAGCTAGAGATCTTTTGAGCTGAAATCGATGGGAAATCCAAGTTGATATCATTCTCCAGTCACTACTTGATTCCTTAAAGTAGTTTTGCCTAAACTACAACATGAATAAGTTTTCTTATTTAATGGCAGAGCTTCAAGCAGCTGAGTGCCACATTAAGAAACCACTTATTGCTCTTGTTACTCAGAAAGGTTCTACTTCTAAACTGAAAGGCAAGAAGCAGAAAAAGGTTCAGAAACAAAAAGTAGTTCCTTAGGAGTGAAAAAGCTTAAGGGCAAGTGTTTTGTTTGCAAGCAGTCGGGGCACTGGAAGTTGCAATTTTTGATTTATCTAGCCAAATAGAACAACAAAGGTATATCTCATTCACTAGTAGTTGAAATATGTTTAGCGATATTATCTACTATTACATGGTGTGTAGATACCTGAGTCACTAATCATATATGCAATTTTTTGTAGGGGTTCCACCAAACCCGCCAGCTTAGTGATGAAGAGATTTATATCTTTATGGGAGACGACACAAGAGTGTCAGCAGTTGCAGTAAGAGATATTAGTATTTCTTTTGGTAGAGATAGGATTCGAGTATTAAAAGACTCTCTTTATGTACCTTACATTAGAAGTAATTTGATTTCAATTTCTAGATTGGTTGATACTGGATATTTCGTTTATTTTAACTCAGTTGTTATTAAGTTAAATAAATGTTTTATCTATTCTGGTACATTAGTGGATGGTCTTTTTATTGTTAATAATATCTCTCCTACACTGTAACTAAATGAACTAAATAACACTAATACACTACCATGTAAGAGAAAACATTCTTTTGAACTTAATTAAACCTACCTTTGGCACCTACACCTAGGTCATATTAATCTGAAACGAATTTTTAGACTGGTTAAGAATGGGCCATATGGTTCATTGGAAGTTGAGACACTACCAGTCTATGATTCCTGCTTGGAAGGTAAAATGATCAAGCAGCTCGTTGCGGCCAAAGGTAATAGGTCAAATGAGGTGTTAGAATTAGTTCATTTTGATTTGTGTGGTCACATGAATATCTAGGTTAGAGGTGGTTTTGATTATTTCATTACTTGCATGGATGATTACTCAAGATATGGGTATATTTATTTGATGCACCGTAAGTTTGAATACTTTGAGAAATTTAGAGTATTTAAGATAGAAACGGAAAAGCGTGTTGGTAAATGTATCAAGACACTACGATCTAATCATGGTGGCGAGTACCTTTTCGGAGAATTTGTAGATTACTTATCAGATGAGGGAATTAAGTCTTAGTAGTCTACAGTAGGTATGCCATAATAGAATGGTATAGCAAAAAGAAGGAACAAAACTCTTATGGATATGGTCAAATATATGATACGTTATTTATATTTGCCTAATTTATTTTGGGGCCATGCATTTGAAACAACATCATACGTTCAAAACTTAGTATCATCTAAGTCAGTGCCTACTACCCTCACAGAATTGTGGAATGGGCGCAAATGTAGCCTACGATATGTTCGAATATGGGGTAGTCCAGCATACGTGCTAAAAGTGAAAGCAAATAAGTTGGAATCGAGAACAAATGTCTGTTTCTTTGTTAGATATCCTAGAGGAACGAAAGGTGGTTTATTTTATTGTCCTAATGATCAAAAGGTAATTGTTACTACCAATGCCCGATTCTTAAAATAGGACTATGCAATGAACCATAAACCCAGAAATAAGATTGTTATAGAAGACCTGAGAGGAGATAGACCAACACATACTTCTTTATTACCTTCAGTACAAGAAGAAGCACCATAAGACCGAGTCATTGACATCCCATCGCTTCGTCGTAGTGGGAGGAATGTTGTGACTCAAGTTGATACTGAAACACAGCGTGCAGATACCATCAACACGTTGGTTCCACAACCAAGGCATGATGATGGTGCACAAAGATCAGAATCAATAGAGCAATTCACTCGTAATACATAGACACATGTTGTGCCTCATCGTAAAGGGAGGGTTGTATGCCAACCTGATCAGTATATGTTCTTGGGAGAGTCTTATGATAGGATCCTTAATGAACTAGATGCCGAACCCGTGAATTACAATAAAGCACTTCAAGATAAAGATGCAAAACTTTAGACAAATATTATGAAATCAGAGATGGAGTCTATGTACTCTAATCAAGTTTGGAATCTTATAGAACCACCCGAAGGGATAAAACCCAATTGATGCAAGTGAATCTATAAGAAGAAGAGAGGAGTAGACGGAAAGGTGGAAACCTTCAAGCCTAAGCTTGTTACTAAAGGGTTCACTAAAAAAGAGGGGAGCAATAATGAGGAAACGTTTTTGTCACTAGCCATGCTAAAGTCTATCCAGATTCTCTTATTTATTGTGGCTCATTTTGATTATAAAATTTAGCAAATGGATGTCAATACAACTTTGCTTAATGGAAGTCATGATGAGTGCATATATATGATGCAACCAGATTTATTTATTGTAAAAGGCCAAGAGCATATGGTGTGCATGTTTGGGATTATACAAAAAGGCATGCTCTGTGTAATGGTTTTAGTATTTATTAATAAATTAGTTATTCCTTAATGAGAATCTGTGTGAGCAATATTTGCTTTGCGTTATTTATTAATTATACATGTGTGTCTCTTATTTTATATAGTAGATGATTTGGTGTGTAGAGTACGGCTTATACACGGAAGATCAAATTATCAATTATTATGAAATATAAGCTTATTGTTCAGTCTTAGATAAAACTAAACACACCATTAGTAGGACTATAGTACAAGGTTTTAATAGGTCTGTCTTGATTATGGGGAACGATATAGTTCCAACTTCTTGCACTAGTACACTTTGTGTGTATTAAATAAGACCATGTTGAGGTAATTGTTTTTATATTGACTATATAAAATAATTAATACCTCATGATTATTATGAATGTTTATACACTTAATCCTAATATAATAAATAGATATGTGCATGTAGTGTTTATTGTTTTGATTCACAGAAGAATGAGATTCTTTATGGGTCAATAAACTCAGTGAGTTGGACAATAACATTACATGTATGGTGAATATTAATAATTGTTGGAATCCATGTCCCAGTATAGGGCTTGATGATATCCCTTTGAGGAAATTTATAAGTTTTGATTATATCAAACCCTGCAGGTGGATTATGAATCTGATATATCAAATAAGTTAAGTGGAAGGTCTCAATAAATTAAATAAGTCTATTAAATTTAATTGTCAGTAATTTAATTTAATTGACGGGTATCTATAATCTTAATGTGGAGAGATAAATAAACATTTAATAATATAAAGCTCTAAATATAATTCCTAGTATGACAGGGAGTGTAATTATAATTCATTAGTTGTATAAATTATAATTTACGTAAATAGGGATTAATTCTAGTTGGATTAGGAATCCTTATTTGCGTAGAAAACCCTAGTTATATTAATCCTATGGTCCTTGCTGTAACTTCTATATATACCCACTCTAAAAGCAGCTAGCGTTACGTTTGCTCATAATTGAAAGATATACATTTTTGTGAGAAAGAGAAACCCTAGCAGTTGTGAGTTCACTCTCTTTGGAGTAAGGCATATATGAGGGATACAGTAGAAGTCCAAAGGTTAAGTTCGAGCAGTTGATTCGTGCTTGTCGCTATTGCTTGCTATTCGGGATCAAACCAGAGAGATCTCGAAGGTATGATTCTATTCACGTAGATTAGTCTCTGCTAATCAGATCAATTTTTGTTTAGTATTATGCATATGCACTATAGCCAGGTCGTGAAAAATTCTGTAGCCCCCAGTAGTGTAAGCTTAAGAGGTCCATTTACGGACTTAAGCAAGCGTCTAGGTCTTAGAACACTCATTTTGACTAGGCCATTTAGTCTTATGGGTTTGATTATTGCATTGACGAGTCGTGTGTGTACAAGAAACGTAGTGAAAATGTGGTGGTGTTTTTGGTGTTGTTTGTGGATGATATCTTACTCATTGGAAACAATATGGGGGTGTTATCTTCGGTTAAGGTGTGGTTATCCTGACAGTTTGATAAGAAGGACTTGGGAGAAGCCGGTCACATCCTTAGGATCAAGTTTTTGCAAAATCGCAAGTATAAGATGTTGAACTTATCACAAGCTATTTATATCGATAAGATTCTTACCCATTTTAGCATATAGGAGAAAGGGTTCTTCCTTTTTAGACATGAAATCTCTCTAACCAAGGATCAGTGTCCTAAGACACCGATTAAGGTAGAAAACATGAAAGCAGTTCCCTGTGCGTCAGCTATAGGAAGCCTCATGTATGCTATGCTTTGCATTAGACTTGACATCTGCTTTGCCATAGGCACAGTCAGGAAACATTAGTCGAACTCAGGGCGAGAACATTGGACTGTGGTAAAAAATATAATCAAGTAATTGAAAAGGACTAGGGATTATATGTTGGTTTACCATGCAGATGGTTTAGTAGTCATTGGGTACATAGACTCAGATATTTAGTCAGATAAGGATTCTAAGAAATCAACCTCGGGAAATGTGTTTACCCTAGGAGGTGGAGCCATTAGTTGAAGGAGTATCAAACAATTATGTGTTGCTGATTCCCCCAAGGAGGCCGTTTGGCTCATAAACTTTCTGTTAGATCTAGGAGTGGTATTTTCAGTGCAATCATCTATTGCACTTTATTGTGATAATAGTGGGGCGGTTGCTAACTCGAAGGAACCTAGAATACACAAGAGGAAAAAATACATTTAGCGTAAGTATAACTTGATACGAGACATATTGCACAGGACTGATGTGATGGTTATTAAGATTGCATCAGCAGACAACCTACAAGACCCTTTTACAAAGAGATTACCAACCAAAACTTTTGATAGTCATTTAGAGGAGATGGGACTTAGATGTATTATTGCATGACTTTGAGTCTATGTGAAAGATTGTTAGATATTTATACTAAAAGACATGTTTTGTGAAATGGCTTTAGTATTTGTTAATAAATTAGTTATTCCAACTTAATGAGAATTTGTGTGAGGAATGTTTGTCTTATGTTATTTATTTAATAATTATGCATGTGTGTCTCTTGTTCTATATAGTAGATGATTTAGTGTATAGAGTACTGCTTACACATGGAAGATCAGATCATCGATTCTTATGGAATATAAGCTTATAATTCACAGTCTTAGATGGAACATGACACATCATTAGTAGGACTATAATATAAGTTTTTAATAGGTCTGTCTTGACTATGGGGAACAGTGTAGTTCAAATTCCTTGAACTAGTGCACTCTATGTGTATTAAACATGACCGTATTGAGTTAATTATTTTTATACAATTAAATCCTCATAATTATTATGAGTGCTTATAGTTTAAATCCTAATATAATAAATAGATACTTGTATATAGTGTTTATTATTTTGATTCACAGAATAGTGAGATTCTTTGTGGGTCAATAAACTCAGTGAGTTGGACAATAAAATTACGTGTATGGTGAATATTAATTATTGATGGAATCCATGTTCCGGTATAGGGATTGATGGTACCTCCTTAAGGAAGTTTATAAATTTTGATTATGTCAAACCCTACAGGTGGATTATGAATCTGACATATCAAATCAATTAAGTGGAAAGTCTCAAGAAATTAAACAAGTCTATTAAATTTAATTATCAGTAATTTAATTTAATAGACAGATATCTGTGATCTTAACGTGGAGAGATAAATAAGCATTTAATAATATGGAGCTCGAAATATAATTTCTAGTATGATAAGGAGTGCAATTATAATTCATTTATAATATAAATTATACTTTATATAAATAAGGATTAATCCTAGTTGTATTAGGAATCTTTATTTGTGCAGGATGCCTTAGTTATACTAATCCTATGGTCCTTGCTGTAATCTCTATATATACGCACTCTAAGAGTAAGTAGGGTTACACTTGTGCTTGAAAGATACACGTTTTTGTGAGAGAAAAAAACCTTACCAGCTGTGAGCCCACTCTGTATGGAGTAAGGCGTGTTTGAGTGATGCAACAGAAGTTCGAAGGTTGAGTTTGAGCAATTGAATCTTTCTTGTTGCTGTTGCTTGCTGTTTGAGATTAGAGCAGAGGGATTTCAAAATTTATACTTGCTTCTATTCGGGATCAAATCGAAGAAATCTCAAAGGTATGATTCTAATAACGTAGATTAGTCTCTACTAATCAGATTAGAATTTTTGGTATTATACGTATGCACTATAGCCGGGTTGTGAGAAATTTCGCCATACCCAACAATATAAACATATGCCCGGGACTTACAAATTCCCTCACCCAAATTATATGGCTGATCCATCACAAAGCTTTGATTTTCATTTTGAAGAGAAAGCCTTCATTGCGTTCTAAACTCAAAGGACAGAGCCTTTGTGCGAGTAATGGGGACACTGGTGGAGCCACGGTGATGGCACATCAACCAATGGGTGTCTACAGAAAGAGAAATAGAAAGGGTTTTTGTTGACCAAAGATATGTGGGTTTGGCTTGCGAAGAAGGGTTTGTGTTGACTAAAAATTGAAGATTCCATATCAGAAATTGAACACACATTGAGTTTGGCCATGGTGGGTTTGGCTTGGCCATCACCATTCATTTTGATTGTGTATGATATATACATACATAAATATATATATTTGATTGTGTACTATATATATGTGTGTGTGGGTGTATCTGTGTTGACCAAAAATTGTAGACTCTATATCGAAAATTAAACATATAAGAAAAGAAGGAATTCAGCCACATTGGGCTTGGCTTGGCCATCATCATTCATTTTGATTGTATACTATATATATATATATATATATGTACATATTTTCATTGTTTATTTTTGGTAATAATAGGGAATTTATGGTTAAGAATCTAGGGTTTTTGGCAGTTTGTTAGAGAGAGATCCAAGAGTGAGAGATAAGTGCTAGTGGTGATGGGGTAAGCGGAATTATGGAGGTGGAAGATGATGGTGGTGGTGGTTGTCCTAGATAGAAATATGGGGGGTTTTTGGCTTGGTGGCAGTGGCTATGGTGGTTGAGTGATGTGCAGGGGCCATTGTAAAGAGAGAGAAGTTTGGTTAACAGTGTAGAGAGAGATGAGGGGAAGAAGAGTGGAGGGATGGTCCAGCCATGGTGGATTTGATAGAGAATGAGATAGGGCATGTAGAGAGAGAGAGAGAGAGAGAGAGAGAGAGAGAGAGAGAGAGAGAGGGGGGGGGGGAATTTTGGGACGCGCGGCTATTTTGGAGTTAGTGTAAGAGCATCTCTAAAAGGCTCTTTAAAGTGTCTCTCTTAATTATTTTAGAGAGCCAAACCTCAAAAATGGCCCTCCAATAGGCTCTCTATATAACTCTCTATTTTAGTGAGTCTCATTTTGACTCTCCAAATGTAGAGAGCCAAAAGTAGCTCTCCAAACTTTAAATAGTATTATTTCACAAATATCTCTCATTTTCTCTCCTCTTTTTGTCCTCTTTTCTTGGGGTAATTGTTAAAAAAAGAATAATTTATAATGTGGCTAGCTAAAATACAAAGTATGGTTGGAGGATTTTTTAAAAAAGTGACTACTAAAATAGAGAATAGAGTTTTAAGGTATATTTTGACTATCTACTTTATAGAGTAGGGTTGGAGATGCTCTAACTTTTCTTAATTCTAGTAATTTTTATTAATTATATTTCAAAGGGTAATTTGGAAATTAGAAAATTTTACACAATTTGACATAGTCAACATCTGTTAGTCAACCAACGTCTCCTTAACGGGAGGAGAAAATCTATTAGATTGAGGAGTACTATCTCATATTTCGTGAAACCTCAATGGTGATCAGTGTAATTTGCCCTTTATATATTTGTGAGATTTTTTTTAAGGAGGAATTCCTCCTGCCTTGCATACGTGGCATCACACGAAGCTGACATGTATTAAAACTAGGTTATTAATCTATTTATATTCTCACTAGATTTTAGGCACTAATCATGGGATTACTATATTTGTAAAAGATATTCACATAAAAATACATGATCAAATAGTATATTGTCACATACACAAGGTAGTAGAAATTTCTACAAACTAGGTTGGTGGAAATTCATATCCTTTTTTTATGCTCAGTGGATGTGGGGGGTACATCATATAATCCCCATATAGGGGGGAGGGTTAACTATTTTGATAATTGTGACGTTAAAAAGATCCATTTTTTTAGTTTCTACAAATGTACATAAAGCTTGGGTCTCCTCTTAGAAGCTCATGTATTATAATCAACTTCTAATTATGGTTATATATGTTGTAGGAGGATCTAATCCCCTATAAGTTGTTGGAAGTAATAGATATCTTTTATTCTAGAGGATAGGTCCTGTCCTTCAAATTGATGGAAATGCAAATATAAGGGTTAAGGATGTAAAAGGCAAATATGGGGACAAAGAGGTGGACCCTACAGAAGAATCTAAAAAAGAGAGTAGAGAAGGGGATAATGAAGATGTTGGTTCTAAAACAAGTTCAAACCCCACTTGGTTGAATAAAGGTTTTGAAGGCATTGGGGATGAAGATATATTTGTTTATAAAGTAAATGTTGGAGACCATCTAAAGGATGTGCTAGATCACCTAAAACTAAGTGTAATCCAAGGACAAAACTTAGATTTTTTGAAAATGTTTTGAAAATGCCTTCTAGGGAAGGTTTCTGTAAATAAGGTTTTTAGCAACCTTTTGAAAACAATTTAAAGTACTTTTTTAAAAATGTGACTTCGTGTTATGGTGTAGGGTTGGTTATGTGTAGAGAAAATATCCTAAGATTATCACCCTACCATTTCCGATAATCGGTACCAACATGTCAATTCATCATTAATTCACTCACTACTCTCTAGTTACCTAATATTTACTATATCCAATTATATAATTATGAAATTAAGGGTTTAGTCATCACTTTAGGGATAAATGATGTATGGTGCATGCTTTTGAATTTTTTTTGAAAGTGGAAGATATTTGACTTGAAATAAACGTTATGACCGCACCCAAGTTTATTTAGGTTACCTACATATCTCATTTGGCCAGAATCATATCATTCGTAATTCATGCTAGAGCATGATTGAAAAAGTAGACTCAAGAGAGTCTTGGAGGGTTTTGAAATTTAAACTCAAGAGAGTTTTGACTTGAAAATAAACTCAAAAGAGTTTTAAAATGTTTTTTAAAATCAACTCAAGAGAGTTTTGAAGTGTTTTGAATTCAACTCCAAAGAGTTTAGAAAAGTGTTTGGAAATCAACTCAAGGGAGTTTTGAAATCTATTGAAAATCATTTGCTATACCTTATCAAAGGTTTGTTTAAATGGTTCATCACCTTTAAGAGATTTAATTATTAAGCAAACTAAACTCCCTTTGGGTTATAACTTTTGAAAAGGGCTTGAAATTTTCTTTTATGACTTTAAGGTTTTAGAACCCTATTGTGAACCTTAATGGTTCCACTTGATATCTCACTAAAATTGACCCAAGAATGTGAATTTTGAAAAGCCTTTTTGAAAGAGATTTTGAAAACCTTTAGGGTATGGGACCCTAATGTGAACCATGAAGGTTTTAATCAATATATCACATTCCTTTGAAAATCCTAACCGTGGGAGAGATAGGATCATTCTTAGGGTTATGAGTTTTTAGAAAATGGTTTTTGAAAATGCTAAGTATTTAGCCATTTTTTATTAAGACAAATTCAATAGAACATTTTGAAAATAGTTTGAGAGGGTTACAAAAGTATTTGAAAACATTTTATCAATATCATTTTTGAATACTCAAGAGAGTCAAGATTCTAGAAAACAAGTGTGAAAATGATTTTTGAATTAAAGACTAGGAATTGAGACTTATGATTGGGCAACTTAGGCAAGGTTTGCTAATTAGGGTTAAGTAACTTAGGTAAGGTTTGCTAATTAGGGTTAAGTAAACCAAGGGCATACTAAATATGGTTAAGTTGATCTAAGGTTAACTAAGCTAGGGTTAGGTTAACCTAGGGTTAACTAACTTAGGCTATGTTGACTTGGTTAACTAATTTGGGTTGGATTGACATAGGGTTTTTTGAACCTAGAGAGAGAAAGGGGTTTTGGGAACCTAGAGAAAGAAACTAGGGTTTTAGAAACTTAGAGAGAGAAACTAGGGCTTTGAAACCTACAGAAATAAACTAGGGTTTTGGAACCTAGAGAGAGAAACTTGGGTTCTGAAATTTAGAAAGAGAAACTTGGGTTTTGAACCTAGTAGTTTTCAAAGGTAGTTTTAAACTACGGTTTGAACCTAGTGGTTTTCAAGAGAAATTATCAACTAGGATTTTGAACCTAGTGATTTTAGAAGGCTTGAAAAGTGTCATTTTATGCACAAAACTTGAAAGATTACTTTTGAAAATTATGATTTTATGTAGAAAGCTTATAATTTTATGTGAAGAACTTTAGGAAGCACTTTAAAAAGTGTTATTTCAAGTGAAAAAGTTATGATTTTATGGGTTTTTGGAAAATTATTTTTATACAAACTCAAAAAACCACTCAAGAGAGGGTTGTTTTGAAAATCATTGTTACATAAACTAAAGAGAGTAACATTTTGAGAACTATTTTGACACAAACTCAAGAGAGTTACATTTTAGAAAATCATTTTAACATAAACTCAAGAGTGCAAAACTTTTGAAAACCACTCAAGTGGGGGTTGTTTTGAGAACCACCTTTAATAAACATTTAACACATTAAAAACCACTCAAGTGAGCATGTGATTTACATGGTTGGTTTTTCAAAACCACTAAACTGAGGGTTATCTTGGAAACCATTTTTATCACAAATTCAAGAGAGCAAAACTTATGAAAAGAACTCAAGAGAGGGTTGTTTTGAAAATCATATTTAGGAAATACTTAAGATATTAGAACAACTCAAGTGAGCATGTTATTTACATGGTTGATTTTTGAAAATCATAACTCGCACCTTGGTTTTTAGTCTCGAGTGTAAATCTTGGCTTGGGTAAACCCAGTACTCTCTTTGTCAGAACTTGCCCTTCTAAAAGGACAAGTGTGATAGGAGTTTGATTTTAAGGGATTTTTGGAAAAAGTTAGGAATCGCCACCGAACATGATTAAAGATGTGCTGGGTCACCTAAAATTAAGTGTAATCTAAGGACTAAACTTAGGTTTTTTGAAAATATTTTGAAAATGCCTTTTAAAGAAGGTTTTTAGAAAACGAGATTTTTAGCAACATTTGGAAACGTTTTTAAAGACCTTTTGAAATATAAATCCATATCGGTCTTCTCACCAGAGATATATGGTTTGGGAGTTGGTTATGTATAGGGAAGATATCCTAAGATTATCATCCTACCCCACCTGATGATTAGTACGTGCATGTCAATTCGCCTTTAACTCACTCACTAATCTCTGGTTACTTAATATTCACTATATCCACTTATTAAAGTTTTGAAATAGGGTTTGGGTCATCACTTTAGGGACAAATGACGCATGGTGCATATTTTTGGAAAGGCTTTTGAAAAATAAGAGGTTTTTGAAATTTGATTTTGAGACGTAATTAAAATATAAGCAAAATTTTTAAAGGATATTTGACTTGAAATAAAAGTTATGATCGCACCTATGTTTGTTTAGGTTATCTACGTATCTCATTTGGCAATAACCAGGTCATTTGTATTTTGTGTTAGAGCACGATTGGAAAGTGGACTCAAGAGAGCCTTGAAAGGTTTCAAAACTTAAACTCAAGAGAGTTTTGAAAGTGTTTTTGAAATCAACTCAAGAGAGTTTTGACATAAAAATGAACTAGAGAGAGTTTTGAAATAGAACTCGAGAGAGTTTTGGAAGTAATTTTGAAATCAACTCAAGAAAGTCTTGAAAAGTGCTTTAAAATCAACTTAAGGGAGCTTTGACAATAGTGTTTGGATTGGAATAAAGCAAGAGCTCTTGCAAACTTGTCTTTAAAAAGTTTTGAAAATAATTTTCTATACTTTAGAAAGGTTGGAATGAATGTTTCACCTTTAAGAGACTAGTTATTGATCAAACCGAACTCCCTTATGTAAGCACCCCATTTTTGCCCGCTTAGCAATCTCTGGTCCGATCGGACTCACATTCAAATCGACACAGACACATTCAAGTCCAAGCTAGTTTTCCAGACTCAATCTAGTCAATCAATCGCTTCATAAGCTCGTCGGGCCCAATAGAGGTAAAATAACCAAAATGCCCTTGGGATATTACTCAATTCATTTCTAGTTGGCACGTCTTCCTAAAGACGGTAAGTCTTTATTTCAACCTCAATTTCAGTTTCAATTCCAGTCAAGACCAATCAAATTCAAGGCGGCACACCTTTTGAGAAAGTTAATCCCTTAGGTAGTAAGTCCATTTAGTCTGGCACGTTTACTGAGAAAACTCTTCAGAACGGTAAATCCCTTCAAACTTTTCAACCAGGATGGAACCCAGGTCCCCGAGGTGGTAGAACGGTTCACTTCTGGCTCTTGCTAGCCCTCCAATGTAGAATGTCTGTTATCCAGCAGTCTTTCGAAAAAGTTGATTCCTCATATGATAAGTCCATCTAGCAGCTTCCCGAGATTAGGATATCTCTGGAATAAATGCACACCGTCAGAGTGGCAGAAACACTCGTAAACAAGTCGACATTGGGAATTGCCAACAAACCCCCTATGTCACGAGATTAAACTCGCCTCTTGGCCGTGGCACGTTTACCAAAGGATGAGATACCTTTGGAGACCAACTCGTCACACACTGTTAGAGTGATGAAAACATTCAAAACCCAGGCCAATACTAGTGCCTGCTAGCCCACTCTGGTGAAAAATGACCAAACTGTCCATTGGGCCTTTTCGACACGCTTCTCGAGAAAGTACCTAAGACCTTAGAGTGGTAAGTCCATCTTTTCAAGATTGTCCCAAGGATAATCCGGTATGTTCAAGTGCCTTCCAATTAGTTTCGGATCAATTTTGGGACCATTCGGTCAAAATGACCATTTTGCCCTAAGGCATCCAACTGCCTCCGGGAACCATACTGATTCTGGGTATCAAACCGGTAACTTTCCAAGGATGTTTCTAATAGTATTCTCAAACTTCTAAAATCTTCCAGATAATTCCAAGTCCATTCCATAAAGACTGGTGCAAAATGACTGTTTAGCCCCTAGTGGGCTGGTTGCCTTTTTCAACCACATCGGCTCTGAGTATCAAACCGGTAACTTCTCATAACACTTTCAATAGTGTTTCTAGCCTTCAAGCCTTCTCACGGGTCACTTCGAGTATATTCCAGTGTTTTCCTAATTCAATTGACTGCTTTGCCCCTAGCAAGCCGGTTGACCTTTTCAAACACTCTGGCATTACTTCTCAGACTAGTTACCTTTAAGAAACTCTCTCGAGATTTCCTATCCATTCTTGGCTGAGTTTGGTTGCTTAAAACCTTCTAGATCATTCCCGGACTTTTCGAAGTCACTCCTAGTGGAGCCAAGCCAAAAATTGCATGGTAGTCTCTAGTACAGGTGCCCAAATCTTTTACCTTGTGTATCAAAGGTTGAAAGATATGTTTCTTGTCGCCTTAAAACTTTCCTAAGTGGCTAGCGTCACTATAAGCCAAAAATTGGTTTCGCGCCACTCCTAGTGGCGCTAGTAGGTTTTTTTGCCCTGGTGCCACTACAACAAGTGCTAGACTATTTTTATGTCTATAAAACAGACCCTCCCCCTGTGTGAAAGGGGTCTGCAAAAGCAGTCCAAAAACTCTGTTTTCTGAAATACAGAGCTCGAAGTCTCTCCAAACGCTAGCCCTCTCTAGTATCTTCAAACCCTACCCTCCATACACTTAAAGCCCTAACACCTATACACTATACACCTTCTACACTAACACTCAAGTCTCCAAGGCCTCCATTGAAGACTCAAAGTACTGTAACTTAGAAGCTCTCAAGGTTCGAGTAAAGTAAAGAAAACAAAGCAAGAAGAGTAAGAAGAAGATAAGGTAGGCTTTCGATTTACTTTTGTGTAATTCCCCCATCTCTCTTCTTTCTCCTAACCCACTGAAGTTTTCTTCTATTTTAATCCCCCATTTTCTACCTTCCTTTCTTACATGCTTGAAACAAGGGACTTCCCGATTTATGCCTAGGAAGAATTGTTAAAGGTCACCGTGTCGGGGGTTTTCTTCAAATTTGACCCTTGATGGTGTGGGTTCGGCCCTCTTGATTATGTGGTGAAGTCTAGCCTTGTATGTTCAAGACCTTATTGCATTGTGCATCTCATATTCATGCATCTATTCAATGTTGTTTTCAAAGTTATTTTTGAACTTGCATCAAAGTTGTTTTCAAAACTTGTATTCAAAATCTTATTTTCAAAATCACAATCTTAAAGTGATTTTAGTCATTCCATGGTTATGGTTGTTTTAGGAAAGTGTTATATTCATTGTGACCATTAAGGTCCATATTTTAGGTGTAAATCCTAAATTGTTTTTCATCAAAACCACAATCTTAAGATGATTCTAACAATTTCATGGTTTGGGTTATTTTAAGAAAGTTTGATATTCAATGTGATCATTATGGTTCATATTTCAAATTTTTATTGTTTTCAAAACTATCAATTTAGAATAGTTTTAATCTTTTCATGATTAAAATCACTTTAGAAAAGTGAGACATTCAAAAGATTCCAAAGTCCCTTTCGAAATTGCTTTTCAAACTTCTTTATAAAAACTCTCTTCAAAAATATACTTTCTAAAAACTCTCTTAAAAAATTTCTTTCCCAAAAACTCTCTTCAAAAGATCTCCTTTCTAAAAACTCTTTTTCTTGGAGTCCATTTCAAGCCCTAAAAACCATGATTAGGAAACCGTAGTTTCCTTTCATAAAATCACGATTTCCTATTTTGCCACAAATCATAGGTTTCTAAAATTATTTTCTACATTAAATCCTAGAATTTCAAAACCTCGTTTTTCACCAAATTATAGATTTCCAAATCCAAGAATTCCAAAACTCAACATTTCCAATTCCTTGTTAAATCAAATCTTTCAATTTTGGAAACAAAATCAAATAATCTATTTTTGAAAATTAAATCTAATTTTTTATTTTAGGAAATAGGAATCAAATCTTTCCTAAATTCAAACTTTTTCTAATTTCAGACCTTTTCAAATCTTTTTAAATCCTAAGTCTTTCCAAAGTTCAAATATTTCTAAGTTCAAAACTTTCCTAAATTAAAATCTTTCCTAAATCAAAACTTTCCTAAAATAAAACTTTCTTAAATTCAAATCTTTCATAATTTGAAAACTTTCCTAATTTGACACTTTCCTAAAATGGAATTTTTTTTATTTTAGAGCTTTCCTAATTCAAAACTTTCCAAAATCCAATCTTTCCAAAATTCTAACTTTCTAATTTTTTTCAAATCAAATAATCAAGTCAAATCTTTCCAACCCTTCCAAGTCAAGTGTTTTTAAATCAAATCAAATTTCTTTTCAAATCTAACTTTCCTAATTCGAACATTTACTAAGTCCAACTTTCTAAAATCAAACCTCTCAAATCTAAATCAAACCTTCATAATTCAATTGCATGCTCCAATCTTAGGTTACCTAAAGCCTAGGATACCTAAACCCTAGTTTAACCCTAATTCCAAGTTAGGAAGCTTAAACTTTTTTCTAAAACTCTTTCCTAAACCAAGATGGTTTTCCAACTTCAATCCAAGTCAAAATATTTTCAAAACTGAACTCCTTCTTTTCCAAATCAAGTCCAAAGTTCTTTTTCAAGGTTCAAACCCTTTTTCAAGTTTAATTCTAAGTCTAAGTTCAACTTCAATTTCAAATCATCTATTCAAAGTTCAAATTAAACTTTTCAGAAACTTCAAAGTGTTTATTTTTAATCGGACTCTTGTCCGAACTACGACTGACCTGATTCTCAACAAAAGGATACGTAGACAACCTTTATGGGTGTGGTCACTACCTGTTTCAAATTTTTAATTCCCTAATCTATTTCAAGTTTCCAATTTCTAAAACCTTCTTTCAAACTTCAAATCTTCTTTTCAAAATCAAATCTTTCTTCTCAAATCTATTTTCAAAATAAAATATTTTTCTCACACTAACATATCATGCATTATATAGTTCTTTTATAAAGTGGATAGTATTGGACATTTATTCATCAAAGATTCTAAATGAGTGAACCTAGGGTGAATAGACAAGTAGGTATCGCAAGGGCGGGGTAGGGTGATGATCTTAGGATATCTTCTCTACACATAACCAACTTCCAAACCTAGAATAACTGTTTTCAAAGACCAAAATGGAGTTATTTTCAAAAAGGGCTTAAAACTTTTCAAAGGTTATCAAACAACCTATTTTCTAAAAGCCCTCTCTTGAGGAAGTTTTTAAAACCTTTTCAAAAAACCTTAGTGTAATCTTCGGATTGTGCTTAGTTTTAGGCGACCTAACTCACCTTAGTCAAGTTAGGTGGCGACTCCAAACTTTTTTCAAAAGTCCTTAATCAAATTAATTTCTAATTCAAACCTAATCGCACTCGTCCTTCTAGGAGGATGAGTTTTAACGAGAGAGTACCGTGTTTTTTTCCACTTGTGTGTATTTTTCTTCAGTGTAAAAAATCAGGGCGCGATAGCTGGCGACTCCATTGGGGACACTTAGAGGGTTAGGCCATTGTCATGTCTCTTTACCCTCACTCATCTAGAGTCTTTAATTAATTTGTCCAATTCTATCCACTTCAAACTTTCAAAAATCAAACTTTTCAAAGTTATTTTTAAAAACATGTCATTGCTTGCATTCAGTTACATTTAATTATTCAATCTTGCATTAAGTTTGTCTTTCAAATACTGACTTTTTGCATCTTTACTTTTGTAGGTAGACTTTGGTGAACACTTTTATTTTATGTCATCTTAACTGTCATGTATGTCATGAATGTATGGAATGGACAGGATGGATGGGAGTTGTTGAGCTATTTCCTCCACTTTTTAAAATTTCGCACACCCACTACACGTGCACACGCATTTGCATACTTGTATTCTCTACCTGAATATGTCCCTTTTAGTTAGAAAGGGGAACGGTATATTGGTTGTGGGCCTAGATTTGAAGATTTGGGAACCGAGCCTTCTTAGGAAGTATTATTAAACCCTCAACCTCATGCTCATGTAAAAACTATGCGTAGCCGAACCTTTGTCAGTTTTAAGACACGCACATTGATTTCAAAATCATAGAGGAAAGGGCAATTGCTTTACTTTTCTTTATTCTTGTCTATTCCTACTGTTATAATGCTTGTATATCTGGTCATGCATCCATCTTTAATTTACAATTGCATTCTCTCTCTCTATACTCTATGCATACATGTTCATGCATTCAATATTCTATGTCAAGACAAGAGTTCCAAAGTAACTCAAGTTATTGCATCTTCATACAAATAATCAATCCAAAGAGGGTGATAGCAAGTTCACTCTCCCTTGTATTAAACCTACCAAAATCCTAAGGGTTCCCACGTAACCCTATGGACTCATGGCATGCATTTCAAGTCATTCCATAAAGAGGGGCCCCAATCCCTCTATGCTCAGGGAGATAGGGTTGCCAAGAAAACAAGGGGCAATTAGATAACAAGGTTTCTAAATGACCTCCTCGACAACAAACTCAAAGAAGGTGAATCTAAAAACTCAATAGTAGTTTAGGATTTCAAATGTAAAAGTAGATAGGTGAAAGTCCCAAGGAAATTGTTTCCTCTCCCCCTATTAAAATGTAATTCAATTTCGTTGTATTTAAACTCCAAAGTTCAATAACTTCTTTATTTTTCATGTATGAATGAATGAATATATGTTCCTACTCAAACAGTAAGGTATCTGCATACAAGGGCAAACCCCTATCTCCAAAAAGTGAGCCAAATGCATCGTATTTAGTCTCCTTCTCGATATGGGACATTCCTTAGACATGCATTGCACAAAGCTTTCCAAATTTCAAAAGCTAAGTTATAGTCAGCGTTCTTGTTTTTCTTTTATTCTTTTTCTTTCACAAAGATTACACCTAGGCATAGACCTCAATAGAGCCAGTCAATAAGTCACCATGTTTGATCCTCGAACAAAGCCAGACCTAGATATTAGAAGAAGTAAGAGGACTTGGGAAAAGGATGACCAAAATAGAAGCAATGCTCTCCTTGCTCCGATCCCATGTAAGTATGAGAACCAATGAGTAGGCAGAGGCTCCTCAAGACCAAACCTATGAGGGGCATGCTATCCTATGAAAAAGAACCAAGGGAGAAAATCGAGATTACATCCCATTGGACTACTGACATCTTTGCTAAACCAACCACCTTGTTCTGATAATATAATTTATCATGTGAATCCTATTCTAACTCACCTGGCCATGATAGGGAAATGGTCCCACTTTGAAACGCAAAACCTGAAACTTCCTTGATCTCCAAGCCATAAACCCTACTAGTATCATGCCAGAAGCAAACCCCCGGCCTTCCAAGAGACACCTTTTTGACTTAGAAGGGGAACTGGAAAAGACTGATTCTTTACTAAATTTGCTTGCACACAAACCACAGCCTATTACGACCTTTTAGCATCGGGATACTTGAAAGCTATACTCTCTTGAGCTTTGCCCAATCTCTTACCATTGAACTTTGACTCTATAATTTACGAATATCATTCGGGAGGACAAGGGCATGACACTAAAAATTACTTTGCCCTCAAGCACAAAATTCAAGACCTAATAGACAATAAAACCATCGACATACAACTGGTGAATCCTCCTTCTGCCCTCAATATAACCACCAATCCTCTATTGGACCACACCATCAGCCTGATACTGGAGGAAATAGGAAATGATGATAGGGTAGAAGAGGTTATGATCGAAAATTATGATAGGGATTGGGAGACCGATGAAGAGAGTGACTGGGAGGAGGAATCTCCACCATGCTCAATCTATTTCTGTAACCCAAATGAAGTGCTAGATTCGTCAGACCGGCCGATTGACGAGCCCACACTTGTGAAGGAAAACCTTGCCAAAGACATGACCACTGATGGTTGGGGTGGTGAGTTTCTAAAGAACTCTATGCTTCTCATTGAAATATTAAAATGATAATTTTTATTTAGTTACTGTTGTCTCATATTTTTCTTGTGAATGGTGAATGATTCCTATACAAGGGGTGTGATCTATCTTATGGAGGACCTCACTTGAAGGGTGTGATAGCATGAGTTAACCACTCACCGAATGATCAACTTTCTGAAAGGAAATAGAGTAAGGATAAGTGAGGAAACCACCTAAAAGAAGCACTTGCAAGACACTGAAGCTAAGTGATGAGTAGCGAGACTATCAAAAGGAAGAAGAGCCATCTTTTATTTTCCAGTAACAAAAAACAGTGTATATCCCTTTGCTTAACCCTCTAGAGCCTCATAGAAAGCGAAAGATTTTTTGTCAACCCTGATCCAACATCATACCCTCACACTGGGGCAAATGGGTAATTGAGATCTCCACAAAGAATGTCACTCATCGTTCATCAAGATGAAATAACATGAAGACTCTATGGATCAAGCAATCTGGTTCAAAATGAAGAGGAGCCCTCATTTTATTTTTCATACAGTTAAAAGCAACTATTGTTAAACCTGTTGAGCCTGTTACTTTTCTTTTCAAGAAAACCCTAGCCTAGGGATCACCGCCTACAATGGATTAGGACAAAACACTAAGGAAAAGAACTGACAGAAAAGAGTTGTAGAAGTACTTGTCTCATAAAAAGGGAAAAAAAAAGAAAAGGAAGAAAAGGGAAAGCAAAAAGAAAGATTTTTTAAGGGGCAATTGGCCTAAAAAGAAAAAGAAAAAGAAGTTATCAAGGGATAAGCTAGTACAGGCAAGGAAAGAAATCCAAAGGTGATCCTAGGTGATAAAGAAGCCCTGTAGAAGCTACAGGTTTGAGCCTTTACCTTTTCTTGTAAAAATCCCAAAACCACAAACTACATTACAACCCTAGTAAAAGTCCACTCTGATTGAAAATGGATTGCTTGATCTAAATGAGCTAAACATGTTGTCAAGGCTAAAGAGGAATGCTAGAGGGCCAAACCTTGTCAAAGAAACAACCGAGAATGGTGTGGATCTAAACCCTACCGAAAGTGACATCAAGTTTGAGCCTGCATATCCTGTTGTTTCAAAACCACATAACTTAGCCTACATTACTGTCCTAAAACAAAGTTTCCTCAGATTGAAAGACTGACTGCTCATCGCTCTTCTAAAGGTTAAGTAAGTTTTTGCTAAAGCCTTGAGGGTTAAGAGGTCAAGCCAAATAATCCCATACACTAACCCAAGGTAGAAAATCAGAGTCAATCAAGAGGTTGAGAAAGGTACAAAATGCTATCATCCAGTCAAGGTGAGGTTGAGTCAAAAGAGTGACTAAACCCTTGAAAGGGAAGGAGTTTCCATTTCAAAGATGCAGAGTGTAATAGCACCCCGTTTATTTTGTTAATTGATGTATTTCCCTATATGTGCATTGTATTTTTATAAAAATTTCGGCATGAGCTTCGCATACATAGGACATAACTCTCTGTAGAAACATAAGTCACAAAAACAATTTAATATCATCTCTGGAACATGTAATAAACATACACTATCATTATCCTTATACATGCATCTGTCTATATACCTAGTTATGTAAATCATAAATATTTATCCTTGCTCATACATTAATACATAAATCTGACTATCTGAATCATAAATGTTCATTTTGTTCAAAACGTACAAATAAACTATCTAAACAAAATAAATGCATGTCCAGGTCATGATACAGGAAAATAAGCTAGGTCCATGATAAGGAGCATCCATTAGAGGCCAAAATCAATGTCTGGATCAAAGTCTCCTAAACCTGGCTCAGATGGAAATGGCTAACTGCTAGAAGCACCAGCATCCTGCAAAGAATAAAGTACTGAAATCAATAAGGCAAATGAATAACTAAGCAATGTCAGAACAAAGA